>WBMW01002252.1:249315-353497 GCA_013396635.1 Penelope pileata
CCGACGGCCCCGAGGTCTTCGACGGCGCCGAGCCTGAGCGCCCTGCTCCGGCGGGAGAGTAGCCCCGGGGCCTCCCCGCTCCTCGCCCCGGGCGTGGGGCACGGCCCCGTGGGCTCCTCGGCCCCGAATGGGGCCCGCGGAAAGCCAAGGCCCTGTGGGACTGTGTGCCAGACGAGGAGCGAAGCTTCCGATCAGGGGACAATGTGATTGCCTTCAACGATGATGACAATGAACAGCCCGTGCCCTGAGCTGTGGTGGACAGGCTCCAAGGTGCTATCCCGGGGCTCTGTGCCTTCCCCAGCCCCGTCCATGAGCCAGTGCTTCCCGCTCAGGCCTGCAGCCCGACTTCTCCCCATCTCCAGCCATGAGTTTGCTGCCTTTGGGAGGAAGGAGCAACGACGCGTTCAGGTCCGATTGCAGGGCTGGGAACCTTCTGGCAGTGCCGCAGCTCTGCAGCCATCCTGCCCCTGAGCTTCTGGTTGACCCCTGCTTGCGTTGCGGTGCTGGGGGCTCAGGTGCTCCCTTGGCACGCATCGCATTTAAATATGCAAAGGCAGGAGTGCACTGTTTTCTGCTCTGTCAATGCTAAGCAGGTGTTTCGGAGGTTAATCTCCCATAGTCCTGTTGCAGAGAGAGGCCGGTTGTTGCCTGACAACTCCCATTAATTACCAGAGAATGTACAGTTTTTGTGTAACTGGTGATAACTGGCGTAGTGAAGCTGTGATGAAGAGATCTGGGAGACGAGACAAGCCCTGGGGAGCAGGGGCAGGGTAGTACACTAAGTGTGGAATTGCCTTTGGCACCACTGGAAGTGTTCTTTAACGTTTGCTGTGTTCCAGGCTTCCAGAGCGAGGCTGGGGACTCCCACGATCTCTCATTACTGTGCTATGACCTGGGCAGCCCCATCCCAGCAGCTCTGGGAGCTTTGGACAAAGCAAACCGTCTGCCAGATTTGCACTGGTGTTGTGCCTTAAAGAGCAAACTCAGCTAAAACTCCTTAGCGATGACACGTTTCTTGACAGTAGACGATGTAGCTGCAACTGCCTTATTTATTTTTAAATGAATTTGCAATATACTTGATATTGTTGAAATGGTTTTAGCCTTTTTTTGAATGTGATATATTACATAGTGCAGGGACTGATAATCATCTTCTTACAGTCAAGTATGATGCGGTTATGATTTTGTTTTGTTGTAATTAACTACTTGAGGTCATTTCAAAATAGGAAGTGACCTGCAAGGAAAAAGAGAGATGAATTCTGAGTGAAAACGTGGATTGAACCAGTTGCTGACAATCAACGAAATGATGTAGCAGAGGCAGGGCAGGTGCCCTGTGGTTCGCTGTGCATAATGGTCTGTAATGAACTTTGAAAGCTCCTGTGCAATAAACTAAGACAATCTTGCTGCCTTAGTTAACAATCCTTCACTCAGCTCCTTCTTCAGACTCTGCAATCCGAGGACAATGGGACTGTATCATCATAAACCTGTTTCCATAAAAGCACCTTGTTTTCCACCCAACATGCTTTTTCCCTCCATTTGGTGAAGCTACGCCACACTGATTGCTTTTGGACTGCCCTCGCGTGCTCCTGCCTACGTGCTGACAGCGCAGAGCGGGGATGGGGCTGCCCTTGGAAGCCATCGCTGCCACTCCTTGGAGATGCTTCTCCTACATGGAACCTCTTCGCTAAGCACCTGGAACAAACCCCATCTCCTATGGAGGAACACGAGGGAGATGAAGTTTAAAGCCAGGAATGGAGACACTGATGGAAAAAAATGACTTCAGCAACAATTATCTTGGGGGGGTGGTGACAAATCAGTGTTTTGTAAAACTCATGGGGATGCTTTTCAGAGTTTTTCTTCCCCACGCTGTTGTGAAAATACAGTGTTTCCCCTCCTCTGTACCTCCAAGCTATTTGTTTCTACAGTGAAACTGGTTCTTGAAGATAGCTTTGCAGTTCGTTGGTCGAAAGCCTTTACCTAGGCGCAAGATATCTACGAGTATGGTCGTATTTGAGAAGAACTCTGGTGCGATGTTGAGATGGTTGCTGCTCAGATTTGATACCCATGCAGGTTAATATGTGACTGAATATTAGTCATATCTTAAGTCCCAATGACTGAGTACTTACAGCCTGGAGATTTGGTCAGAATACGAAGTCAATAAATACACATGAAATGCCTTAATAGCAACCATCCTCCATCTTAATCGTGACCTTGAGCTGTGGGAAGGAGAAGTAACTCTATCTTCCTGCTCAGTCAAATCCTTGCTTCAATGAATTTGATAGCAGCCACTGAAAAACTAGATCCATGAGAAAACTGGCTGCCTGCCTTGTCTCACTTTCCACGCCCTCTGTGCGATGGCCACGCAGCAGTACCTTTGGGTCAGGGCTGGGCTGGGCTGTGCTGGCTGGGCATGAGGAGCCCCGCTGGCCATGACCAACACCTATCGCAGAAATAATCCTCTTCTTTCTCAGCCTGAGCATCAGATGAAGCTTTGAGCAATGTATATCTATGTAAATGAATCAAGCCGGTACAGGAAAAATACTGCATTTTATGAAGCATCTGAATTATTTTTTTAATCTTTGAAGTAAAGAAAGGTTGAGCTTTCTTTTGTATTGGAGAATACTTGTTGAGTTATAACAATAGTGTAATTCTATGCAGTGAATTATTAAAAGACTGTTGGCATTCTTCGTAGAGTTATTTTTCTCGTCTGGCATTCTTAATATAGGTATTTTCCTCATCTTTATAAAGAAAATGTGTCAGAAAGTAGCTTTAGGAAATGGGGTAACTGAGAAAGTAGTTGCTGCTTGTTTTTAAGAGCAAAGAGCAGCTTACTGACAAACAGAAATACGCAGATGAGGTTCAGCCCCAGCTACCTCACTTGTAGTGCGGTTTTCTTCAATTTATTCCAAATACTGCTAAGGATTGCAGGTTATGGGCAAAACTAAATGTTTAGTAAATGGTGCAGACTTTTCAAATAAACTTGCAAAGTGTATGCCTACTTATTCTTGCTCTTGCCAAAGCCAAAAATAAAATTCTGGGTAGCTGTCTGGTGAATCATTCCCTGCTATTGTAGGCTGGTCAGTCTGGGACTCAACAAAGATTATAGGGAGCAGGAATCCCGCTGCAGCACCTGCAGAAAATGATCCTAAATTGGAAACACTGTATTAAATGCTGGAGTAAATACTTGGAAAGTCTCAAGAGCTTACAGCTCAGCCTTTAGGTCAGGCTGTTGCTTAAACTGAGCTGAACGAATGAAGAGGAGACTATGTGAAGTCCTTACAGATTTAAGTTTTGTCTTCACTGTAGTGCAAACAATGATAATTTTATGTTGGAGATGTAGTGAAGTCTCTTGTCCATTAACAAGATAACCTCATGTGAGGGCTGAGATCTGAAGGACGGATCTCCCAGCCTTGGCCTGGGCAGTACATCTGGATGTTTCACTGTGAAGCCCGTGTTTAATTTAGCGCATGCAAACATCTGATATCTAATTGGAAAAAAAGCTGTCCAAGTGCAGGTGCAAACTGGAAGCTCGTTTTGTAGCCTTTGGGGATCCTGTCTAGTAGGGCTAAACAAAGAAACCTGGGTCTGGTATTTTCTCTAAGATGTCTTTTTAAAACTGAGGTAAGAAAGAGTCAATTATAGAATGATATTTGAGACCATACAATTACACCATTTTGAAAACAAACCTTTCCCCTTCATCACTAATTTATTGTAAATAGGATGGGAGAGCTGCTGGCTGTGATTTCTCATTTCAGAGTAAAACAGAAGGGATAAACTCACTCTATATACATCAGAAGTAGTGAAGTAGTTTATCTGTTTCAGCCTTAAAGACACATCTGAAATTCACAGATTGCTCCAAGAAACAATATTTGGATGTAGTCTTCGCCTAAAGCATATTGATTAGCAGCTGCAGCTTAAGAATTTGATGTACTGCTCATTTGATCTAGATAAAGCAATATAATATCAGCTAACGTGTTTGGGGGATAGCAACTCACTTTCCAAAAAAGCTCCAAAGCCTGACTTTAAATGAAAAATTTACTCCAGTGAATAATTCTCATCAGAGCTAAATGTCGTGTTTCATATGAGTAAAAATGTTTTTCGAGGTATTAGTTACCAGACTATGAGATGCTTTGGAAGGGATGGCGTTGGCTTGATTCTCAGATGCAAGCCTCCATGCCAGGAACCTTCTGCTACCTCCTTGCAGCACCGCGGGTCTCCTTGTGCAGAGCTGCTGTTTGTGGTGGCTCCTCTGCCCTGAGGTCCTCTGTGTTACTGAAAATAAGAACCACACCTACGTGTGTCTGTTGAAATGAAAAATTAGAGTTACTGTGCTCCCTTGTGCTTCAGCGGCTTGCATTTTTCTTTGCCCTACTGACTTCAGTGCATTTTGCTTTCCAGGTCTTTGTTTTGTCCTCAGTCTGCATAAAAGCACTGTAAGAATCTCCTTGCTTGCCCCTAAAGCAGACAGAGAAGTAGACTTCATGAAATGAGCACAAATACAGCATAAGCAAGGACAGCGTCTTGCGCTGGCACTCTCTTTAGGAGGAGACAAACAAATCCATAGACATTACACCAAGCTTTTAAAGATAGTTTAATTCTCCTGCAAGGCCAGAAAGCTACAGCTTGTTCCTGGCTCAGTTCTCAACCAGTTAGCGGTATAGAGGAAAATGCCTCCGGGTGATATATTAGCTATCACAGGTGTTAATTATCATCTGCTGAGTTGCATCTGGAACAGAAGACAGTGAGAAAGTGAGAAGTCACATTAGAACAGCAGACATTGTTGACCACAGTTGAAATCACATGAGCTCAGGAAAGCTGAGGTCAGATTTTAAGTGATCAGCTGCAGCATTTGAAGTGCTATCTTCATTCTTATGGACAGTTGCTCTTCCTTAGTTCACATTTATATTTCCCTGCTATAATAATTTACTATACAGTTATCTTTTTAATGACTAATCTTATTTACCGTGCATTAACTCTCTCGTTGGTTTTATTGGTTTTATTGTTGTTGTTATTGTTGTTCTGGAATAGAAATTTGTCTGGGCTTGTCCCCTGCAAGACATTTCCACAAAGTCTGAAGATACTCCTGTGACCCTTCTCTTCTACTTAAACTTCAACTCAAATTAATAACAGTGCTTAGCAGCTGTGGCAAATTCTGGAGATGTAAGCTCACCACTGAAGACTGATCACGTTCCTGAAAATAAGAATGCGTCATTCCGACTTTAAGGATAGAACATTCAGGATGTAGGGCTGAAGTAAAGCTCTTGAGTCTGTATGTGAACTGAACGAAGCATCTACTAAGAGACCAGAAATTAGGCTATCCAGAGGCTACCCAGGAAAAGCAAGCTGCATTAAGTGGTGACAAGAGGTTCAAATGGGCTAAAGTTTTACATCCCTGAGTAGAACCTTCAGAAACACGGGAGTTTTAATGGCACTTAAATAAACTTGCACATCATTGCACAGCTACCTCCAGGAAAGCTGCTGAAGCTGTGCATTGTCAACCACGCTTGGAACATTAAACGGAACTGAAGAGACAGGCGGAAATCTCAAAGAATTGAGGTTGTATTTGTGACATTGACATCCCACTTGGACCCATAGGAGAAATAATTTTGTTACAACCTAAGCTGTGTATTTAAACCAGAGCAGTGGTGTTAGGGTGTATCTCCCCTCATCCAGCTGCAGATTTCCAGCGTGGCCGAAGGGCACATAATAGAAGCACTGAGGTGTCTGATTCCACTTGCTACAAAGGTCTCTCAATACCTTTGTGGATCTATGCTTCTGTGGAACCTCTTAGAGAAAGGAGTGTAGTCACACAAAGCTATCAAAATTGTACAAAGATTAAAAAATTTAAAAGGTAAATTTCTGGTTCATTTACATGGGCAAATAGAGTTAAGAATGCAAAAGGACTGTATAATAACAAAAGTGCATTCTTTTACGTATTTTCAGCTGTTTGTGCTGAAGCAATAAAGCTCCTTTCTCCCCTCCTCCCTGGTATATTCTTGCTTTCCAGCTGCTATTTGATCTTTTCCAGTCTTGACTCAAAATTATTCCTTACAGAATCTCTCAGTGAAGTGGTTTCAGTTCAGACCAGTATAACATTTCGACAGAGCCATTGTTCTTTTGTTCTTTTCCTCTAGATCAGCTTTTACTTCTAAACAGCTTCTTTATAAACCCCAATGAAATCTTCCTTCTCGCTTTTTGTGTGTACTGAGAACAAGACCAAAGGTTGAGGATAGTTTTAAGTCCTGAGGTGTGCGAGCCCCCGCTCCCTCCCTGTGGTTCAGTGTTGGTTACTGCTTTGGCCTTTCCCTGTTCAGCTTTGCCAGCCAGGATGGGACACACCCTCACCTAGCACAGTACAAACTCATTTAATTAAGAGCTATTCAAGCTCTTTTTTTTTTTTTTNAACAAATGCCCATGTCAAGCAGCAGTCATATGGCACCTTTCAAAAGCTGCCAATCCAGAGTAGAAAACAGCAACACAATTTTAACTCGCTTGTACATCTCAACCGTCACTGCAAAGATTCGTGGCTTGCTCTCAAGGCTGAGGAAAGGTTGCTTGCCATGGCTTTGCTGGTTCTTTCTGACATTTGCATGCTCTGTTGCAGTTTCTAGAAGTGATACCAAGAAGTTTGAGCTGTTTGGGAAGGGTTAAAAATAGCAGTACAAATTGAACTTCTTGAGACCAAGCACGTTTACACGTGAATGCCCAGTGTGCACAAGGAAATGTGGTGTTTTCAGGACATATGTGACACCCAGCCTTTGGCATCCGCGCATAAGTTGTCACCTTCATGCATGAAGGATTTGCATTTAGGCGTGGACCTGTGCAAATCAACATATGCTATGGCATACAGGAAGCATTGTGAAAATGTTGCCCTTCCCATCTGGCCTGTGGGTTGTAGCAAGGGCTGGAGAGCCCTGGCACAGGCCATGGGGCTCCTCAGTGGCGTTGCACATGAAGACTAAGTTTGGCAGCCCTCAGAAATGAGGGCTCGGTGAGCAAAGCAGAAGGAGAAGATAATACTGGAGGAGCTGATGCCACAGGCATGCTGGAAGAGCATGTCTTCATTAACTCTCTTTTCCAAATTAAAGCTACCTGTGCTTTGGCCTGTGCAGCCTCGATGCTCATTGCAGTGACAGTTCCACCACCTGCTTTCATCAGCCTTTAGGCTGAGTGGAAATGTTATCATTTGGATATGTTGGGCAGGTTTGAGAAGGGGTGTGTGGTTCACTGAAGTCTTGACTAAAGGAAGAGCTTGAAGGAAAGCCGTTTTAATGTGATAAAGCTCCCATGTTACCTAGTTAAATTTATGGAGCGGGATCCCCCTGTCAAAAGTCCGTATCTGTTCTCAGGCACACCTGTGAAGTCGTGGTGACTGAGGACTGAGGGATCCCATCTGCAGACACTGCAGAGACCTGATCTAGGTGCTCTTCCGCTCCAGCAGGAGCTGTTACGTGCTCTGAGGGCTCCTTACACCTGAGACTCGGTACCCTTGCTAGTGGGTCAGATCCCAACAGCATTCACATTACTTTCACTCAAATTATTGGTTTATGAAAAGCATGCTGACACATTTGAGCTGATGGTGCTGCGTCATCTCTGCCATTTTGATCAGTCTTGCTTGTGGTAGTTGCTCTCTTATTAGGCCAGCTAATTGCTTTCTGCTTTGGACAGCTGCTCTATTAATCTTTGCTGTGAATCTGTCCAGAGGCTATTACAAATGCCCCTGGGGATGAAGGTGCTTTGCTTTATCAGGTAGTTGGAGAACCCTGCCCATTGACTGGGGGACTTGCACCCTCAGGTAACTCTGCTGCAAGAGAGCTCCTTCAGGCATGAGGAAAACAGACTGCGGTAGCCACTCTCCCTAGTGAGCGCTTCTTATCTCAGGCTGGGTATCTCAGTGCTGTTGGTGGGGCTTAAAAACAGTTAGGCAAATTCCACTGAGAAAAGTCCATTAGGAGCTGTTAACACAGTGATTTGGTTGTAACTCCCAGATGGGAATTTCTCAGCCAGGAACCCTTGATCTCTTGTCAGAAGAGCATAGCAGAGGAAATATCCACCATCTGTCCTGCTCAGAAGAATAAGGGGAATGAATGTTTGCTCTCAGTTACTGTCAGGAGGTACGAGGTGTTTGTGCTGATCCAGTAAATTCAGGACTTCACCTGAGCCCAGCACCTGAGCTTTGAGGAGCCCACAGCCCAGGATGGAATCCAAAACCCAGAATCTGCGCTTTGCTAGCAGGCCAAAAGTCACGCGTTTCATCCACACCAAAGCAGGGGCCAATAAGCAATGTGCTCTCCTTTATCTAACTGTGGCTGTACTTTTGCACGTCATGTTCTCATTTCTAACAGAAAATCTTCACTAAAAGCTTTGGAATTCCCCAGCATGGGAGCTGCAGGAGCAGAAGGGACAGCTTTCCGTTCCTAGAGGGAACAAGTGCTTGACAGGAATGCCTCTGCCTCCCGTGGAACATAAAGTATCTTTAAAATGCCTTGCCATACTCAGCATCTGGAAAAACAAAACAAAACAAAATAAACAGCTCCGCAGGCTTGCAGGGTGACATGACAAACTGGTTTTATAGCAGTTAAACTGTCCAATGTTCAAATAATAAAATATTCACAATTACAGAGCAATAGCAAATGGCCTTCCTGCTGATGGGAGGGGCTGATGTGCACAGCTTTTTACCCACATCCCTGGGGAGGAACCCTCAGCTTCTTTCTCGAGGGAGATTCCTCCTCAGCTCTAGGGGCTTTTCTTCTTCAATCAGTAACAGCTTTTTCTCTGTTTATAATGACTCCAGATTTTACACTTACCAGTCAGAGGAAGAATTTTTTATATTTCTTAAGGTGTAACCTTAAGATCATCTAGTGTGTCCTGGTAAAAGTTTAATCTGTGAGAAGTATGAAAATTTTACCTCTACAACTCCAACTGTGGAAGGATGACCATTACACAGCGTTTTTATTTGTATACATGCAATTATTTAACATTGATAATTTCACAAGCTGGAACAGTAGTTTCTTATATTTTATGTACTTCAGCAGCAGCCTCAGTCTCATGGAGACTGGCTCCATATGAATTCCAGGCTCCATGCACTGCTCACAGAAGTTTTTTCTCACCCAATTATCAGTTTGCAAACAGGCAGTTTACAAGCTGTGTTTGTTGGGCACTGACAGTAGCTGTTGCTATCAATTCCAACCCTGTCATGAGCAATCTTGTTCAGATTTAAGCTTTTCATAACACCTGAAGCTTCTGCTCACTGATGCATCAGTCATGACATTCCCTTTGCCCTTTGAGGTCTGGAAAGGCACGCTGAAATCACATATTGGTACTTCAAAGGTAAATACAACCATGGGATCCCAAGAGTTTTTAATCAGACTTTCAGTCATGTTAGTTATAAATATCCTAATGTTTCAGTCATTAGGAACAGGGGTGTGTAGATGTTATTCTTTGTGTTTGCAGACCTTCCTCTTGACACTGATAGCCTGAAAAGGTCCACAGCTTTCACAAGATTTCTACAACTATCCCCTACATATTACCCACAACTAGTAATATATTGTAGGGATAGCTTAATTTAGCTTAAATGTAAGAGTACTGTGTGTAACTAAATCATGAGTAAGCCAGCCTACGATTTTATTAGATTCCATGGAGAGGGAGTTAATCTGATGTTCTGGAAAAGCATGTCTGAGTGCTGAAGGCACTGAAATGAACATGTCACCATGTCAAAAGTGAAGAAGTGAGAGCTTTAAGCAATAGCACATAGTCCTCTCTCCAGTTCAGTATATCAGCCTTGTTTTGTCTTGGGCCAGGAGCAGTCTCAGTGGGCACCAAAACAGCTTTTAATCTCTTCTCAGTCACCTTCTCTGGTAACTTCATTCCCCTCATGTGGTTGCTGCTGCCCTCTGCTCACCTTTGCAGGGCCTGTCACGCGGGGGTGAAAGGTCCTTCACTCTCACTCTCTGTAAACTCTGAATTTTCTTTGTAAAGCTCTTTACTTTCCCGTCTTGACACGCGAGGGGAGCTGACTTCTTTATCTGCTAAGCAGCTCTGCTTTTGCTGGCTTAGAAAACCTGATATATGTGTTCCCCACAGTGTCAGCTCCACGGACAGTGCTGACAGGATGCACGCGGTCTGTACCGCTCAGCAGCCTGCTGCTGTAAATGGCACCCGAAGGTGGGAGCCAGCAGCCTCCAGGGAATATTCTTTCTCCCCCTGGCCAAAGCTCATTCTTCACGTGCTTGCCATGAGTGCTGCAAATGCTGCTGGGTTTGAACTACAAATTGTGCTGGAGTAAAAGGTTCAGGGAGCAGGAATGATGGCAGGGGAGGTGCAGGACATACTGTGCTCTGGGATGTTTACAAAGGCAGCAGGGTAACCTTCCCCAAAGGAAGGAGACATGACAGTACATCTTCAGAAGTGACATCCATTATAAAGCAGTTTGAGTGTAAATATTTATGCATGATGTGTGGTTTCAGACCGGCAGGCAGCCTGGCTTGGTGCACTCAGAGAAAGCAGCCCCGTAACGAGCTGCAGGCAGGGCTGATGCTCAGCACGTGTTTTATGGCTGTGTGCCTTACGAGCATGACTCAAAGCCTGTCAACAAATCCCTTATTGGGATTTCAGGTGGTGGTGTACTAAAGTTGGTCCTGATCCTCAGCTGGTAGATGAAAGGACATTTAATTTCCCAGCTGAGAAAAGCTGCTAAGGGCAGAACAGCTTTCTGATTGTAACGTTGATACCTGATATTCAGCGAGTATACCAGCAGTTAATGCCAACTTCAACCACAGTTAAACTTCGAGGTTTTTTCTGCTTTTCAAATGCAGAGAAATCTAGATTTCCTACTACTTCTGGAAAACAGATGATTATCATTATGCATATGGAGTGCTTTTCTGTGATTTTCATAGTCCACTGGACTACGTGGCCAAACCAATGCTTTAAGTTGAATATGCAGCAACTACTGTATGTATTTGGTACATATTTGACTGTGCACTTGCTTTACTCTTCCAAGCGCCTTTTGCTGAGTGCCCTCAGAGGCCAGCTACCAGCCTGGATGGACCTTTGCTCAGACCCAGTGTGACTGCACTTACTCACTGCTGGGCACCATAAATCTGACTGTTTGACAGGCAAATACACAGAAATGAAGTTTAAGCATCAGATAGTGCTGGAAGATATGTTCTATCTTATGGGAGTCCAATAAAAAGTATACAAGCAATCTATCATTCTATTGCAAATGTACTTCAGGGGAACTACTATAAAATGGCATGATGTGCTCGTTATCTATGCTCTATCAGACTATCGGTAGTAACTCAGTTCTCATATATTGCCACAGATTGTATTATTTTCATAACACAGGTTACGACAGAGTCCTGGCGCCAGAACTTGTGATAGCTTAAGAGGTTATATCTCTGTGAAAGTCAAATGGTTGCTTTGAGATCAAGGTCTTGCTACCAATCAGTCTGGTTTAACAGTAAATTAATATACACCATCTCAAAAACTAAGCTATGCCTAAACTCAACCGTAGCTCTGAGATGCATTAGAGTTCACAGTCTTAGATAAATCTCTGAAAATAAAGCATGACTTCAAAGAACCAAGAGTTTACAAAGTACTGCAGACCTGAATAAATTAATATTCTAAGCCTTTGTGTTCAAGAGTGCTGAGAAAAAGGTGGGTTTTTTTCTATGATTATAGAGAAATCCAAACTAAATGGTGGTTTATCTTTAATAAAGATCAGCTGCGTTTTCCCATCTCTGTAGTACCGTTCATTATCTGAGGAACTCAAAGTGCTTTATAAACATGAATTTCCTAAGGGCTACGAAGTAGGTGAACATTGTACTACCTCTTTTTTTAGAATGAGACAGCACTGCCAAAAATGTAAATGGTTGAAGAAATTTTCTCTGGTAAAAGGCAAAGAAAAAGTGAATTTTGTGAACACAGCTTTCTCTAATATCCATGCCCTTCCTGTGGTATGTTTTCACATTATTTTAATATATCTTGCTTTTAGAAAAGAAAATAACACATATTTTAAAATGGGTTATCTGACTGCCAGGTAGAAAACTGCATTTTGTACAAAGACAGGCAGTTTTGTAGCTGTGGTTGAGTTCAGCTAAACTTTCCTTTTCATAATCCTGTTCCTGTTTCCAAACTCCACTTCTGCAATTGAAGTCCCCATCAGCTCATGAGTCACGGCAGTGCCACCTTCTGAAATCATAAGAGCTCATTTAGAAACCTCCTCTTTAACCAGAATATTCCCCACAGATAAAGTTCACACACCTGCCATAGCAAAGCTCTTATTCATTGACCAACTTTTTGAAAGGGCAGAGAGTGCACAGTATTTTTGGGAAGCTGGAAGCTGGCAACTGCAGTGGAGTAAAGCCAGAGTCTGCTGCTGCCACTTTGCTGTGAGCTACTGGAAATGCATGTTTTGGTTCACTTGAGTATCAGAAACTCAAGTAGGTTTAGCAAACAGGCTTTGGGGCTGGAAACAATGAATTGTTCCACTTTCAAAAAAAAAAAAAAAAGAAAAAGAAAAAAAAGAAAACCACCACCTGACCAAACTTTCCATAGAATCAGTCTGTGCTCCAGCAAAATGGCTTGTGAATGTTAACATTGAGTATAAAAGCAGGACAAGGAGGAAAGAGGGAATACTGGAAGAGAGCACAGAGACAGAGCTGGTCCCATTCAGCCACACAGCTTTACCTGTGGTCTGCTGAGTTTTGCAAAGTGGGGAGGAAACATGGCTTTGTAGTAAATGGATGGGATACATCTAGGAGAAACTAAAAGGTGGTTGAAAACAATCCTGAACTTAATACCAACATGCACAGAGCTGGCAAGGCAGAATGAAATACAAAATTCTGCTTGTTTTGACAGTTCTGGTGTTCAGGTGAAGCTGAGCTCTTCCTGGAAAATTCAGTCCCTTTAAATTGCTTTTCAACCTGAGTACCCAAATCATGAATCACTGGGTGGCAAAATAAAATAAAAAGAATTGCAGTCCATTTCAGGAGAAGTATGAGCACTGTCTCCCTCCCTCTGAGTCATTTCCAGTCCCTGCAACACTGCGATGCCCGTGTGTTGGTATGGGCCACACAGGATCAAAGTGCACTTTTCCTTGCACGTACTGTCCTAGCTCCCAAGTGTTCGTGTGGATTTCCAGTTGATCTAAACACATCTGGGAGACATATTCTGCCAGTTATTGCTATTTATGCTAACTGGCCAAGATTAGTATTCTCTAGCCCCTGTTGTAACTTGCTTTTTCTCACTTCTGCTGCACATCTCCAGAAGGAGATTCTTGCATTATCACATGTCTGTAAGTCTCTTTAAATACCATGATGTTGTCTGTGGCTTATTTTCCACCAGGTAGCACGGTCTGTTTCAATAGCTTATATTTTAAATGAAGAACATTTAAATGAAGGAAAACAAACAAACAAGCAAAAACTCTCTTGGAGAGAGACAGAACAAAGTGTGAAATCATCTCTTTTTAGAATCCTTCTCCTTTCATTGTGTGACTGCGTTATGCTCTCCATAAAATGAAACGTGGAGTTATTCAGGCGAGTAGCCAGAATGTCCAGAAATGAACCACAGCCTTTTCATTGAGTTACAAACAGCACCTTCTAGGATTAAAAATCTTCTATAAATAACAAGTGACCACTTAGCTTAAAACTTTACTTTTAGTTCAGAGGCCAAAGGTTGTTTCACAGCTGAGCTTTATAAAATTCTTCTATGATTTTTTGAAAGAAAAGTATAGGGTTTAGACATGCAATTTCTGCTGCCTTCCAGTGGGAAAGGGAGCGTGGAATTCCCCTTGCCGTTCCTGAAATTTCCTTTCTAGGTCGCTAACCCCCCAGCTGACTTGAGACTTCTCTGTCTGTTAATCTTATGGAAGAAGGGACACAAGTGGGAAAACAGTCACTGCTTTGGTGGAAGATCCCCATTAAGAACCATGGAAATGTTGATAGGAAGAACTTCAGTATGGGGCTTACCGGGAAAGTAGTGCAAGGGCTGCATACAAATGACAGGCTGCAGAAGCAGAACAACCAGGGCAGTGAGAATTGCTGCAGCCGGAATAAACTGCATCACAGAAGTAACTCAATGAAAATGAAGAATGACAGTAATTTACCAAAGAGTCTAGATCCTTAATGAGCATAAGATCCCTGTAATTTTACTGACAATGCATTTGATGTACTGCTCTCCAGTACATTGCAGAAGCAGCTAGTAGTCTCTCTGAAAGCAAAGCAACAAAAGTTAAAAAAAAAAAAAAAAATTAAACAACCTTTATATCTTATGTGTCCAGTTCTTCTTCCTGAAGCTGGGTTCTCACCCCTGCAACCAGGAATGCCATGTTGATGCTTGGAGTCCCTTAAACACTACATCTCATTTTTTACTTGTCAACAATGCCATTGTAGTGTTGCAGGAAAGGTGTTGAATCAACAGTAGCACAGCCTGGGAAGTAATGCTTCAAATCTTTTCTACATGGATGAGATTGCAGTCCTTCAGGCATTGAGAAGGAGGGAGCGTAAGTAGAGAGAGTCTGAGGGAGGGGCTTCATATGCATGAGCAGAAGCCAAGAAAGTATGGGAGAAATAATGGTTGGCCGTCTCTTGTGGCCAGAAGGCTACACAGAAGGAGCAGCCCCACTGAGGAAAGAAATTTATACTGAACTGATCTTTGCTGAAAGCATTTGCTTGGTCCTGGGAAACGTGCTGAATGATTCCAGCCCCTATATAGACATATGATAATTTCGATAAAGCAAAGATCATAAACACCTTCACCTCATCTGTCATGTACTGAGGGAAGGCAGAGCAATATAAATAAAAGCCTCTTACTGGGCTGACGTTTGATCTTTCTCAGCACTCCAATTCATAGGAGATGTAGATGCCAAAGCCTGGACCCTTCCAGCATGACTGAGGAGTGCAGCCACCTGGCCCTGGGGAAGCTGAGCCACAAATTTTGTGCATGCTAAAAGGAATAACCAGCTCCAACAGAGAGACAGGAGACAAGACCCCTGTAAGAGCCAACCAGAACAGGTGTTTCCGGAGCCCAGAGCAAACCTGAGCAGGAGGATCCCAAATGTCACACTCCCACTTTGCTCTCTCAGCACTTCTCATGCTGTGCCCACAAATATTTACCTTTTCCATCCTGAGCCAATCATTTCTTGACCAAGTGAAAGTGCTATTCAGATAGCCTGGTCTGCAGCTAAGCAACCATCAAACCAGCATGAATCAGCACGAGGGAGTGCCTCCGCCCAGCTGCTTGCAGCAGTCACTGGGTGCTTCCTCACAGTGCAGGAACTGTCGTGCCCACCTGAGCCACATGGAGCTGAGTGGGCCGAGCAGACGGCCACACTCACTGCTGTCAGCAGCAGGCACGGCCTCGCAGCAGTAGAGCTGCCAGCTCAGATTAGGGATTAGCAACAGAAGTTCCGCGATTAAACAGCAATGAAAGGCTTTGGCTGAGAAGTTTTAGAGTGAGAACTGGCATTACTGGCCACCCATTCGGTTCTGGGGGAAGTTCATCTGCTCACCTGATGGGGCTGGGCCTCCTGACAGCACCATGATGACAGGCTCTTGCTGTGCGCTTGTAAACAGGCTTCACAGACTCCTCATTTTTTTGTGTGAAAAGGAGACCAGATCAAAAACTGTCTGGACAAATCTGTGTGCTGTCCAAATACCAAAAGAAGACTTCAGAATACAAGGGAGAGGAGCTGTCTGCAGCATTAGCACGAGCCCAACAGCAAGCCAAAAGCGCCAGGTGAGAGGGAGATGGCAGAAGAGCACACCCCTGGGCAGAAGCATACACCCCTCCCAGAAGGGCAGAGAGGTCTGGGCACAGATGTGCATGCTGTTGGGAGCATGAGAAGAGCCCACTGCCAGCTGCCCTTGCTGGCACTGATGGGGCCCAACCTTCCTGCTAGGCAGAGGGGCTTGAGTCCTGTCCTTGTGCTCTCTGAGCTGTACCTCTGCCTTGAGGGAAGGCACTGGTCTTTGATTAAGCATTGAAAGTATGCAATATGATATTGTACATATTTTAATAGCTACCACTTGATAGGTTCAGAATGTCATTATCAGTAGGAAATGAGTGCTTATGATGCCAGTATGTCTCTCATGAAATGGCTCTTATTTTCATGTAATTTAACATTTTTGTCAGTGACATGTAAGAAATAGTAATTCCCAGTCTTAATGATTACTGAAGGCCTGAGCTGACTCAAAGATCGGAGGTGGTGGAAAATGATGAAAACAGGTCATGGACAGGGACCAGACTGGGCCTCCTGGTCACATCAAACAGTCCACACAAACAAAAATGAATTCTTAGAGAGATCACAGGGCAATGAAAGCATGAAGGACAAGCCCTCTTTGTGAGTTTGCAGTGCACAGAGTATTTAATATAAACCTTGATGTGTGAGAATGAGTGGGGAAGGCATATTGCTTCCATCTTTCCACTGGTGTAGCCACTTCTAATAACATCTAAGTGTAATGTCTAGTTCATTTATCTGGGAATGATTAGAGAGAAGAGTGATCATACAAGATCATATAAGAATGATTAAAGGACTGGAAAATAGTCCTCATAGTGTAAGACAAGAGAAGTTCAAACTATTTAGCTTAACAAAGGAGCCACAGCATGACAAAACTTTGATCTCCAGCTCCTTGATCTAGCAGACAAAGATGTAACAAGATCTGGAGCAGCAGCAAACTCAGATTATAAATAAGATGTAATTTTTTATAAAATCGTTGAAATTTTAAACTAGTAATAGAATCACTTAAAGAAAAGAATTTGTTCATGAAAACCTCCTAACTCATGGAGTCAGATTCAATAACTGAAATATTCCCTCAAACCAGGTAATCTATGAGTTACCAAGATTTCCCATGGCTACTGCGTTATTTCATTAATGTGACAAGCATGTCCAGCAACTCTCAAAGATCCCCAGTTCTTTGTAGTCAATGCTACACAGCTTTGTCTCAAAAAGAGAGTCTGTGCCTCAAAGGCTTTATGAACGAAATTACCTTATGCCCTATTTTGCAGATTAAGTGATCTGACAGATCAGATGGGAAGCTTGTGGCAGGAAATGGATGTGAACGTGCAAAGTCTTTAGTGCTATCTGAAACAAAATCTCGTCCACATCTCATTGAGACGTGCTGGCATTATGTGCTTACACAGCAAGTGCCTGTCTTGAGCTCTTCGCCTTATCCTTATGCTGGTAGCTCACTCCTTGTGCTGCAGGATGTGATGGAGGAGTGCAGAGGGAATGCGGGCATGGGCACGTAGCTTGTAGAGGAGGCATCTCTGCAGCTGCTGATGGGACAATGCAGATGGGATTTCTGGATTGGTGTTCCCTCTTTTTATTAGAGCCTGCAGAGGACAATGAAATCAGATTCACATTGTGTGAATTAGCTATTAACCTGCCAATACCAGCAGAAATATGGGCTCCTTATGAAGAATGAACTCTGCTGAGGAAGCACAATGCCTACATACAGTACATTCAAGTTCAGAGACTGAGAGCAATAACAAGGGTAAGTATCCCTGCAGCAGTCACACGCACAGTCACTGAGCAGACACTGAGCGTGGAAAATGTAGGCCCAAAGCTGAGGACTCTTCCAGGATTTGCCCTGCTCTGAAGCACAGCAACCAAGTCTCAGCTCAATGCAACCAGCGCTGCAGTTCACTCGCAGGAGGTCATCACATCTGCCTGACCTGGTTTGGTGTCGTGCAGGACGGTGCCCTGTGGTCCTGCTCCCAGTCACCCGCCCACCTCTGCTGTTCCCTGGGCATCAGCAACACTGCAAGGGGATGAGGCAGAGGGATGCGCAGCACATCCCATGCATTCCCCAGCACAGCTTTTGCACATCTTTAGCCACTCCAAGACTCCAGATCCATCCTTTGCATGGGGCAGTCCGCACATAGCAGCCCCAAACAAGGCAAAAACAACTTGACGGGAAGGATTTTTCACAAGAAATTGAGCAATCTTTGATGATTCTTCTCTGCTTCTGTTTTTGTTTTCTTTTTTCAGCCTTCATTCTCAGACTGCATGTCTAATGAAGCACAACGCTTTGAGTGGTTTGTTTCTGGACGGGGGAGGAAGCAAAAAAAACAGGAGTTTCACTTGAAAAATAGGGGCCCGTTGTCAGAGAGCTCCTGTACATCTGGTATCGGAACGTATGTACGTCCCCTGGGTACAACAAGCCTGAAGGAGAGAATCTGTGGCTGTTCCTTCAGAGGGGAGATCCATCTGCTTCATGGCAACATGCAGAGTGGGGAGGGAAGCCTTGTTGTACATGCCTCCGAACATGCACGTGGACACACACACACATGCACGCAGGCTGTGCCTTTCCCTATGTCCTCAAGATTCAGCTCATGCTTTCAAGTGTTATGTAACACCATCATTGCTGGTTAATGTATTGAAAATGCTGAACAGCAATTAAGTAGCAATTAGTAAGCTGAATGCTTTATTGTGGTCATAATTCTTTTCCATTTTACAAAGCAGAGGCAAGAATGTCTTGGCTGCAGGCCAAGGGATTGCTCAGAAGGGTGACTATGTGCTTCTACAGCATTCAAAGGGTTAAGTTTCCTGCTGAAATCCTAAAGCCAGCAAGGAAGAAGAAAGTCTGAGATGTGGCAGGAGTGACTATTTTAATAACATGTTGCATAAGGACAAACGACTTGGAAACAGTAGAAGAGCTGCACTCCTCAACTCCTGTAGCTGTGTTTTTATTTCCCTTCCACATTGCTGCTTTTTCATTGCTTCACACTTTGAACGCTGTTGCATGAAATCCAAAAAAAAAAAAAAAAAAAGACATCTCATTTGGATAAGCAACAGAAGAAAGAGTGTGGAGATCCAAAGACCCTTGTCCACTTGGTCCTGTTAACCTCTTCAGCATGTCCTGTGACTGCAAGAAGACATATCACAAGCTGTTCAGCTGTAACTAAGCTGACTTAATGAAAATAAAAGAGCTGAGGGTAGCTGGGTGTGGTGCCAACCTTTGCTCATGTGCTTTTGTTTGCACTTGTCAGAGTCCAGGCTCAATCTATTTATCACATTCACTGGGAACTGTATCTCTATATTTAGTTGTCCTCAGAAGGAAATGGACACATCTTGCAGCCCCTGATTGGGTTAGGGAAAACTGGCCACCACTTCATATGAAAACTACAGCTTTTGCTGGCAGGACTTCCATCTAGGTCAAATGCAGAGCTGCTCGTTACGGGGGTTCTTGAAGTGTCTTTAAAAGCTTTAACAGAAGTGGAGCTATAAAAGAGTTCTTCAACTCCATTTTAATCTGAATCAGAATTATCCTTAAACTGCAAGAGCCTTTCCAAATGGATGCAGTACAATAAAGCATGCTTCCATGAGGCGTCACTGTTGTAAGTCTTCTCATACATGGCAGATTCCTTGCCTGGGGATGCAGGACTAGTGGCTAGTTTTATATCTAACCTGTACTTCATTCTTATTGGAAATACTTGTTAGTTCAACTAGTGAAGAGAACTTGGAGTGCTCAGCAATTCAGGCAGTGGCATTTTAAGACTGTATGATAAACCCATTCAGAAATTCTGTCTGTGGACAACGCATGCACTGTCAGTATACTGAGTCCCTTAATTGCTAGCTTTCTCTAAAGAGTTTCTCTATTTTTGTCTGCCTTGCTGCTTTCATTGCCTCCTCCATTTTCATATCTGAGGGCACGATGAAGGATTGAATGTATCTGCAGAACTGCACTTGGTATGCCACTGCTGAAGGTAAAGCCTTCCTGGTGGCTTCCAGAAATCAAAGTATGAGAGGAAATGTATATTTTAACCACCTACTCCACTGTGACAGTTCAATGTAGAGGGGTGAGGTAAACAACAAATGTGGTAAAAATCACAAAGGCTTTGGCTTTAGGAAGCAGCACTATTTTGTGAGAACACAGTCACAGTTCACTCTCATCATTATAAAATTTGCAGAAGGAAAAAAGGAAAGACAAATGCAAAGCTGGTGTGAAATTGTGCACCTAGAAATCTTGATTCCATTTAGTTGTGTCTGCATCTTCATTAACCTTTGTAATAAATAGGTATACAGTTGGGATTTGCTGACATGACAAAGTGTGTGCATGTAACCAGACCAGCAAAATCACACCCACTGATTGGTAAGGAACTATGATTCACTTCAAAATGGATGCCAGTCAGAGAGGATTTACTCCTAAAACATTTCTCCAAGACTGAGTTGCATCTGGATGTGTAGAAAGCCCTTTGCTTCTTCTGATTTCTCAGAAAACTGCAGTATAAGAATACTTTGGCGCACATAAGAATACTTTGGCTGACATTATAAAATTATGCTATTGATTTAAATTTAGCCAGATCTGCTTTGGTTTCTTCTGCTTAGAAAGAAGACTTTTGGATACTGTTTTCCTTTAGATTGACTTTACCGCTGCCAAAAAGAAGTATTAAAGCCTTATTTCTGAGTTTTCCTTTAGTTACATCGGAATTAAAAGCTTGGAGAAGATACTTCGAGTATTCATAATTTTTAAGAGATCGCCACCCAGTGGTAAAAGAGAAGTAATGCCGTTTTTCAGCTCGAGTAGGCAGAAGCAGCGTGTAGCAATGCTTAGCAATGGCTGTGCAGACCAAACTATCGCCATAATAATGCATACAAATATTCAGGAAGATGTAATTGATTTTTTTTTCATTTTAAAAGTGAATTAATCAGGTAAGTAAAACATTTGAAATGTAAATGACATAACTTTTGCTATCATACTTTGCTGTGAGAAACGGCTGAAAGTAGGCACCTTCTTGTTTAAACTACTGGCACTGGTTATTGTGTAGACAAGAGCCACCTGGACTGTGCAAATCTGACTTATCATCATTCATAAAACCCAGTAGAAATTATTCTATTAGCACTTCTTTAATTGGTTGGGTTTCAAGCAGTCTCTTTAAAGTTAGCATGCTACCATTCAGTCACAGTTTTTCTGGACTAATGAATGTTACTTGTAAGCTGTGTGACTGCAGTGTAAACAGGATTACTCATAGAGGGTCCTGGTGGACACCAGGTTGAACATGAGCCAGAAACGTGCACTTGCAGCAGAGGCCAACAGTACCCTGGGTTGCATTAGGAACAGTCAAGAGAGGTGAGAGGGAAACCTCTTGTCTGCATTGATGAGGCCACATGAGGAGTGCTGTTCCCCGTTCTGAGCTGTCCAGTTCGAGAGAGACATGGACACACTGGAGAGAGTCCAGCGGAAGGCTACAAAGATGATGAAGGGACTAGAACACCTCACATAGGAGAAAAGGCTGAGAGAACTAGAACTGCTCAGCAAGAAGTGGAAGCTTGGGGAGGACATCTCATAAATGTGCATAAATATCTGAAGGGAGGGTGTAAAGAAGAAGCTAGGCCTTTTTTGGTGGAGCCTAGTGCCAGGACAAGAGGCAATGGGCACAAACTGGAACATGGGAGGTTCCATCTGAACATCAGGAAGCACTAATTTACTGTGCAGGTGATGGACCACTGGCACAGGCTGCTCAGAGAGGTTGTAGAGTCTCCTCCTTGGGGACTCTTCCAAAGCTGCCTGGACATGGGCCTGGGCACTCTGCTCTGGGTGTCCCTGCTTGAGCAGGAGTTGGGACAGATGGACCCAGAGGTCCCTGCCCACTTTAGCCACAAAATTAGTATCTTTAATTCTTCCACATAGCTGACAGACTTTCATACCACTTTTAGATTATCTTCGTGCTACGGGTTACAACTAGCAATTATTTCAAAGTCATCTTTAAATAGTTTTTTTCTGTGTTCCTCAGTACCATTTGAATCAAGGCTCTGCAACTGCCAGTCTTTCCCTGGTCTCATATTGTTAGCTGATGATAAAAGCCAGCTATACAGAAGAAAAACATGATCCTCAGAAAATTTGGGTTTATATGCAGGTACAACATTAGAGGTGGCCAGCTCCTGGCCTGTGGTTCATCCCTTCCCTGATGCTGGACTTTGCAAGAAGTAATTTCTTCCTGTATTGCTGCAGGCTGAGATTTGCCACCTAACAGAAGTGAGGGTGTTTGGGATCCTGCCCTTTGTGAAATGCAGTGCTTACATAATCATTAATCCTCTCCTGTTTATCCCAGTTGTTTTAAATGTCACACACGAGGTGGGGGACAAGTCTCTAGTTTCACATGATTTATTCAATGAAAAATAAAAATGCCAAAGAGCAACTTCTTTCTGGGCACTTAAACAAAGAAAGTCTTTTATGACTCCAGTGAACCATGAACCTTATCACCATGAAATGTTCCTTTAGGTAATTCATTGTGATGTGACCAACCACATATATCACCCAATTCAATCAGCTGCAAAAATGGAAAAATACACACATACACAAGATGGCTTTTCCCTCCCTTTTTGAAATAAAGAACTTCTTGTAATCGTATTGCACCCTGCTTTGAGCCAGTGACCCAACACAGGCAACCTTGGCTTGGAAGCCTTGGCTTGTGTCTCAGCAAAGACCGTTCTCCACACTGATACCAACAGACTTCCTGTTGGAGACCACTGCAAGGACTCTCAGGAGCAAACTTGAAGGAAAATTTACGTTAAGATGGCAGTAGAAACTTTATCTTTCAGGGCAGGTCTCATACTTAAGTCCAACTTCTGCCAGTTCCAGAGGAAGCTCAATCCAAAAGGAAGATCCATCCCCAGTCACTGCATAGGTATCAGAACAGAGTTTGCTCAGGATATGGTCACTACCAGTGTCACAATCGCACTGTACAGCATGTACAATTCATGTCCTGTAGATACTGTGACAAAATTAAAATAGTCCAATGCTTGATCATGCATGTTGTTATACAAACGTTACTCACAGTTAGAATATGTTCATAATACCATCTACCCAGGTATGTGTTTGTTTAAGAGCCAGGAGGAACGCCAGAACTACATTTTCCTGCTTCCTGTTGCTTTAAGGAACAGGGTGTAGCTGTTGATTTGTTGTGTAAAGAACAGGATGCAGTCATGCAGTGTGGGAGATGTAAGGCTCCAGAACTCATGGGTTCATACAAATTGGTGATGATTATACTGGATTGTGACAGTGGTCTTGGTGCAAATGAACACTGATTGGGAATAACTTCTGAATTCAAGGGGCTAGATCAGCCTTATTTTATCTCAATGACAGTTAGTATGTATTGGCTTAATTGTATTTGATTTTAATCTGGTACAGTTTATGCAGTACAAAATCTAGAGGTAAAGTGGGCAGCAGAAGGGAATAATGATGTAAAGCACCTCAGTATCTGTGTATTATCTGTTATCTACTTGTGTAGCTGTTGGTGGATTAAACTGCATGATTTACACACCTTATTGAAAAAACATGCTTGCAAATTCATCACACGATTGTAATTCCTTGATTAGTGTAAAGCTTAGCTTAGTGGAAATACCGTCCAAAGTTAACAGCTCAGTCCACTACAACTTAGACATCAAACCCTGCTGATTAGGCTATCTAGGATGTGGTGGTGTCTAATTATATTTACTAGGCTATGTTCTCAATTATACGGCCTGCAATTTATTTTTTGCAATGGAAGCTTGTGTGCAGACTGCTGTCTTAACTGATACACTGAGGAGTGAAGCAGGGACCTTGGGGAAAACAAACCTCGAGGATCTATATGCTGCTGCAGTTTGAGCTGAAGAGTTACAGCAGTGCAGCTGTGAGCTGTGATATGCTGCTGTGATTCAGCACAGATGGGATCTGCATCATGTACAACAAATCCGTGTGCACTTCAGCCAGACTTTGTTACTTCAAGCAGATGAAATTTGGCCAAGGGATTGAACAATGAACTGGTGCGTTTAGACTTCTACTGGTTTAATGAATAAAGAGCCATGAACAACAGTATCTAAAGGGTCTCTTAGTCCCTTTGCCTTTGTTCTTATTTCTGCAGTAACTGCAATAGGAGCAGTATCAGTTTGTGACTTCCAACCTCTGTGATGTGACAAGATTGTTAATCCTTTTGTCAGCTTGAGCCATGTTGAGAGACTGAAGTAGAAAATGAGGATCAGCTTTCTTTTACCAGCATCCTCGTGTGTGTGTGCATAACTTGCTACAGAACGACAATCACACTCATGTCAAACCAAATATTTTCCTTTTTACATATTCATATACATTCATGCATTCAACATGTAAAATTTAACATGTAAAGTACAGATTTTATTGCTTCGTGTAGAAGAGTATTATGAAAATACTCAAATTTTTGCAACTGTCTCGCAATATAAAGATCCACTCATGGGTCTAAGGCAGTGTTTGGTTGCTTCCATTTAATCTGTGTAACTGCCTTTATTATAATGTGTTTATGCTATTTCATTAATGTTTAAGTAATGAAACAGACAAGCAGGCCAACTGTCTTCCGTTCACAGACCCAATGCTGCAATGAACAATCTGTCAGAGATAAAAACACTTGCAGAAAGCAATCACCTGACTGCAAACATTCTAGGCAGATTTTGTAGGTGTCCCACAGTTGCACTAATCTCTTTTGAACATGTGGCAGCCTCCTGGTGCCTTGGCAGAATGATTTTGCCGCACCCAGCTCCACCAGCCATTGACAGGTGGTCTTGTTCTTCATTTTATGGTAGGCTACTAAATAACTGCTGCATTTCATTACATAAACAATGAGGGAAGAATATTCCTAGAGATAACTGTAGGGAAGACTCTGAGATGCAAAAGTCTGGTCCACATTCAGTCCATATATAGCTCATTTTTGGAAAGCAGGTTGAGTTTGGAGTCTGGAGAGGGACTGGGTGTATGGATTGCTTTAGTTCCATCTCTGTGTATTAAGAGGGTAAGCCAAGGCCCCATAGGCTAAAAACATGGATGAGAAGATGTTGATTTAAGAACACTTCTGTTGATTTGTTTCAGACCCATTGTGTTCCATTTCACGAGAACAAAGCTCTGTTCTCTGCCTGTTTACCCCCTGCAGTCCCCCACACTGACTGTTCCATGTGTAGGCCTCACTCCTGCGCCCGACTCTACAAGGTGCAGCTACTAAGCCACAATCAGATGTTCCTAAATTGGTTTCAAATCCTACTTTTTCCAGGAGCTAAATTCACTCACAGCCTTGCTCTGCCACAGAGCTCAAATTAACACCAGGTTATCACTGGACTTACCTTATTAAGATAGGACAACAAACAGCAATGATTTTCTGTCAATCAAGCAGTGGTCAGTTGTCCAGCTACCTGAATCCCATAACTCTCAAGCTGCAAGTCTCTTTTGTATACATTTGTTTTGTTCCTTATACCTTGTTGCATATCGCTGGGTATTTTCTTTCATCACATGATTCCTACATGGTTGAATACTTAACCCAAAGCCTACAGATACACACAAGGTCCATCCTTTATCATCAGTGGTGGGTACGCAGGGCACACTGAGTAACCAACATCAATACTGTAGCTGGGCTTGTCCTTGTCTACAGCTATGATACCACAGGTGTCTTTCATAGACCATTTTTAGTCCCTGGATGGACTACAGACATCCTGCTCATTTGTCTGGTATCTGAGCCCTTGGTAGTCACACTCCTCTTACACTTCAATTGCACAAGTGTAATAATTAGACTTGCTGTTTTCCGGGCCCTTTTTTGCATTGCATTAACCTATCACTCCCTGCAGAGCCACCATCTCTAGCATTTGCAATACAAATGCACCTGACATGCAGCCTGCAACCCTGACTGCCTCTGAGAGCTGCCCCATAACCAAAGAAGGGCTGTATCAAGGTCATCGCAAGCAGCAGGCACACAGTCTGATCTCATCTCTCTCATAGCTCTTAGGTGTCCCCTTCATACGTCTTTCTTCATCTGTCATTTTTTCTTAGACCTTTGGACTCTCAGGCCTCAGTGCTGAGGTAAGATGAGAGGTCTATTATACAGCAAGTACTCATTTAAAAAGAGACTCACTGGCTTTGTGTACAGACTGGTTGGCATTCACTCTCATCCTTTCTTTCTCCTGCACTGAAAACCTGCTTCTATGCAGCCTGTAATGTTTGCTACAGACATCTATAGCAGAGCAAAGTTTGGTAAGGTATCGGCAGTGGCTGTCAATTAAAGTGAAATAAAAAAGGAAAGATTTCAAAGGTTAAATGTATAGCAGAAGGCAATTTCATTACTAACAGGATAGGGGGACAGAGAGCCCAAGTAAAGAAATGAGCGCAACTGGAATAATGATACCCAGCAGCATCCCAGGAAAGTACAGAAGAGAGGTAAGCCATCATGAAAGAGGTTTAAGATAATTCACATCATATTGCATTTGCTGTGGGCTATGCCTGAACACAGAGCAGTTGCCATGGCTTGGCTCATGGGCAGTAACTTCTGCTCCTGCTCCTCAATCATGTGTGCAAGTCCTTAGGTTGCAGAAATAGACACTGAATAGATGAATTAGATTGGCAAAGCTCCATAAAAAACATGCAGAGCTTTAAAACTAGGAAAAGAAAACAGAATCTGATTCAGAAACAGAAAGAAAATCACTTTCTTCTGTCTCTTGAAGGTTCAGTTCAAATTTATGCAACACCTGAACCTTGCAGGAACTGCTTATTAAAGCAGGGTGGGAGCTGATGACATGAACATACAGTGTAGTTAAAATAATGTAAAATTAAATATAAATCTCAGTTGTGTGATGAACTAGGTAAAAATCAGAATGAAAAAATAGGATTTTTTGTGAGAATCAAGAATAATGTCATACTTTGGAAATCAGGAAAGACATCCATGTTCAGTGCCAATGACAAGGCAACAAGACTTTTCTCACAGCCCCTCCCACGAGTACCTCATAGGGTTTAGATGTTCTTTGTGCCAGACAGTGAGCAAGTGCTGTTTAGGGCACTCATCTGCTACTTCCAGTCCCAATGACTCCAATGACTGGAGTGAAATAAAGTGGACAGTTTCAAGAGCAGAAATTCACTTTCTACAGTCAATGACCAAGGCACTCTCCTAAAATATCAGACTTAAATATCCAACCTAAACGATTCTGTGATTCTAGGTCAACTACAAGCAGCATGGACAATGAGAGCCACATGGGCAGCAGACATCAATTGTCCTACTTCCCAATTTTTCGAAGACAGAGACTGAAAGCCATATCATGGCTGGTGGGCAGGACAGAAAATGAGCCATTTCAGAATGCTGTATTCTCCCATTCCTTTGGCAGCAGCACATCTGGCTCTCCTGAACTGTCCTTGCAGCTCTTCATCATAGCTCTTGCTTTCCTTTTCCTCCCTCCTCTCTCACGGTAGGAAGACCCCAGTCTTCTCCAGACAGCAAAATTCATTTTTGCTTATGCTGCAAAGATGCTTTGCGCTGACTGTGTTGTAAGCACAATAACTTTTCCTAATAAATCTCATTTTATTCAAAACTGTCTATACTATGATTAAAACTCACAAAGAAATGTACCACCCTCCCAAAGGAAGAAGTTATGTTTAATGCACAACATATTTCTGAACTGTTGATTAAAAAACAAAAAAAAAGTTTTCTAGTCAAAAAGGATTTTTTTTGTCTTTACAACAAATAACAAACTAAAGACCTGAGAATCCCAGAAAGTGAAACAAGTAGGCAGTCTGTTATGTGTCAGAATGAAAAAGAAACGCAACTGACCTCAAAGGTGTGTAGAGAAAGATCTGTGAAATGTAAAGCATTAATTGCATCAAAATAAGCTGTGGTAGAAGCTCCTTGGTGTGAAACCTCTGATTTTGGTGAATTCTACATCCAAATCTCTCTTATTTTGTTCAGGGAAGACTCCAAAACTGGTCTCCAACTGGAGAAGATTGTGGTATTCAATATAAACTAGAGGGAAAGGAACAGACAGAAATCAGCTGTTAAGACAAAGCAGCTGCCTACTGGGTAAAAAGAAATGGCACAATTGCTAGCAGCATTGGCTGCTCACTCTCCGCAGAGTCATGCTACCCCCTGGGCTGGGGCTGGCTCAGCCATGTAATGGCGGCAGAGCACCTGTGGAGCCCAGCACTGCCTTGCTGCAGAGCTTTCTGGAGGGACAGGAAATCACAGGCAACCAAGTTGACTTCTTGGGAAGACTTTCTTCTACACAGCTCGCTCATGCTAAATGCCAGAATAATTATTTAGATTACTGCTGAGCTGTTCCTCTGCACAGTGTGTTTTTGCTAACCTTGGAAACTCAATTAGAAATGATTTAATCTGTGCTTGTTTTGTTTATTCATTCATTTAGCTTTTTAGCTGGAGTGCATGTTGTTCTTATGAAGCGAGCTGGTTGGAGGGCAATGGGTACTGCAGTACTTTCTAGGGGAACAAATACTCCTTTTTTTTTTCACTGCTGCAATATGCATGATGCTCAGACAACTTTCCCCGACTCTCCCCATAAACAGCACACTCCAGCCTCAGAATAAGATCATCAATGCCCTTACATATTTAATATCTCACTATCCTCTAGGAAAGTGTTCATCTTTTTGACCTATTTTACATTGTGTTCATGTAAAGTTTCTTTATTTATGAGTTTATCTGAGGATGAGCATGGTGACTTGATAAATATATGATCAAAAACAAATGACAAAGCACAATAATAGCACCAAATAAAAGGGAATTTGATGGGAAGTTTGATGGCATTTGAAAGGGAGGTTTATAATAGAGCAACGGAAAACAAGAACTTGCCCCAAATTCTGCTCTTAGTTTTCCACCTGTGGGACTTTCACATTTTTGTAAATTACCATCTCCTATGCAAAACGCTTATTAATCTTAATTTTCTTAGAGAGACAGGAAAGTTGTAATCATGTTGCCTTTTATTGAGAATTTCTAATGGTTATGGCTGTGTGGGTCAGTTTGCCACAGGTGGAGAAGTCTGAGACTGAGAGCTGGGTTATTCTTTTTGCATTTAGTCTCCTTAAGAAGCATGGAAGCAAATCTCAAATCTTGCCAGAGAAGATGAGGTGTCTTAGTCTGCACCAGTAAGAACTGCAGTACCTTTTCGCTGCCCTACAGGGGAACTGGATGTAAACAAGATGAAAAAGTGTGTTTTGACACACTGTGCCTCCTACAACACACTCTGGACAGTTATTGCTCATACTCTGGAGAGTTTCATTTCCGACACACACATCCAGCTTTTAGTACAGAATTCATTAGCACTTTAAGTCATAATAACAGAAAGTGTATTGAGATTCCGAAATAAAAACTGTTGTTATTGCAAAGTATTAAATGTTGAATAAAAGAAGCAGCTTCTTGGTGGCATGTAATAGTTACAGCTCTTACTCCACAAATCACTTAGAGCCACTTTTATCTACTACTATTAGCTATAAAAACCCACTACGGTCTTATGAACGCTGGAGAACTGAGACAAAAAGAATGGTGTGTTGGTCAACAGAAGTCTTTTGGCCCCTACACAGACCTGGTCAAAAGAAAAATGGAGATTGTACTAGTCCAATTACCTGGAAAAATGTTTGAAGATTTAAATGCAATTTATCTGGGAAGATTTTGTTTTAATTAGAACATAGCAGAATAACTGCAGCAACTTGCAGTGATATCATCAAATCAAGGCTGTTTCTATGGGAACACCACCAACTCCCAGAAATTATCGTGTCAGTTTGCCATAAATAGAATTTTTTTTTTTTAAAGAGAGAAGAAAGAGAAAGAAAAAAGAAATTACAGAAGAAAGAGAATGAATAGGAGAATTTGGGGCTCTCCTTTTGTTGCTTATTTCCAATACAGCGTCAAGTTTTATTCTGCAAAAAATGTGCTTCCATGTAGCCAGATAAAAATCTCAGTGAAATAGACACCGTTCCTGCTACAGATTTGAGGTCTTGAACACCTTTTCTGAAGACATTCTACAGGGTGTTATGGAAAAAAACACGCAGCACACCTCTCTATACTGATCTCCCTGCTTCCCGTGCTTTCTACAGCACAAACTCAAGATTGGTGTGGGAGATAGAAATCTCCTTGTCCACAGGTATTTGTTATATTTCTTCATTTCCATTCTTCTTCTAGCTCTGCACTTTGAAAGTCCAGTCTGAAACAGATACAACTACAGAGCAAGAAATGTAAGTAATGAATATCACAAACAGAAGCTATTATTTCCCTATATATGCTTATCTAATTGCCTCCCTTTTCCAACAACCTCCCTCCCGATAGCTGCCTGAGGTATGGTGTCCTCAGCAACCACCTAAACATAAGGGAAAATGCTCCAGTTCCTTCCAAGAACATCTAGAGATGTCCTGTCCACTCAAGGTTCCAGCCCACAAGCGTTTCTGCACTCAGTGGCTCGTTCCTCCAGCTCTTCCCAACGCCACGAAACTCCCTTTGGCTGAGGCACTGCCTTTCCCACGAGCTACAAGAGCATCTCATGCTGTATTCCCAGCTGTAAAATCCTCTCTTTCTCACATTTTGTAGCTTCTGTTTTCCAGCTTAAAAGAGATGTGTTCTGCTCCCAGTGATTCTTATTTATTTCCCTCTCACCAGCCATTCCTCTGAAATTATCCATTATAATTTTCTTCAGCCCTGCCCTACAGCGGCTAGTAATAGTACCTGAATGTCACACCACAAACTGGATCATTTGCTTCATATGTACTGAGAAGAAACTCTTTGCTTAGAAGTACTCCATGATAATAAATTATTATTGAATTTCATCTCACTGAATGACTGAAAATAATAAATGTCATTTGGGACAAAACCAGAGAGTAATAATATCAGTAACTGCTGCTGAGAATATTGACAGTGAAGGTGATGGTAGCCCTTCAAGTGCAGCTTTTCCCCCCCTAACAATTGGATTGAAAATCCTATCTGCATATAATGCAGCAGAGGGCACTCCCTGCTTCAGATCCCCACAATGAGCCTGAAGTACTTTAAGTGCTCTTGGCAGCTGGGAGAGATATCAACTGCATTTCAAAGAGAAAAATGGCTTTAAACACCTATAAAAATGTTGATAGCACCACTTGTAAACAATATGTGTGGGTCCATTTGTTCCAGTGGGACTTACATGAACATTTTTCTCATGCTGTGGATTGTAAAGTACCTCATATTTTCTTGTGAGGTGCTGAAAAGCTGAATAGGCATTTACTAACAGTATGTTAAACCTCAGTTTCAAATGAGACTGTATCTTTCTTTAGTCACAATGAGCCAATTATTTCAAATACCTTAAGTCTTTGCAATAAAATATCCACATGGAGAAGCTGCAAATTCGCTTGCACAAATAAATCACGAGACCTGCTTCCTGCCTGTCTCCTGCTCTCCGACAGTGCAGACTGATGCCTCTACAGCAGCATGACTTTAAGGACTGCATGGCTGAGCAGTATTTCGGTTTTGACTAGTGGTGAGGGGCAGGCTGGAGGCAGGATATGCGCAGAGTACAATAATTTGCTGAGAACAGTCAGTTATGTCTGAGGAACCATCAGGAGCAGCATGGACCACTGGGGCACCTGAACCCAAAATGAACAGATGGGTGCTCACGCTGCTCTTTGACTACTATTAATCTAAGCTCCATGTGCAACGTCAATAGCTGTGTATGCCATTATGTAGGAGACTTTTCTTTGTTGTTTGGCATTCTGTTCCAGGTAAGCTCGGAGCTAAGTCTTGTACTTGACATTAATGCACTAAAAAATAGCCTTCAAAATATGTACAAAGCCCAGCATGCAGAAAAACATTTGTGCTGCTTCTTTGCTATGAAGACTTCCTGAAGCAAAAGGAATTTCAGGGAACAAAAAAAAAAAAAAAAAAAAAGGCTTGCAAAGATCACAAAGTACCTTTCTATTTCAAGAAAGAGGCAAAGGAAACCATCGTTGCCAAACACAGTGCTTGTGCTTGCTAATTGTGATCTTCGAGTACACTCCCCCTGGTGGGGATGAAAAGGTTATGCTCTGAAAAGTGAGATTTGCAAATGGTATTCTGATTCTCTCTATTTCACTTCTCACCCTAATTGCAGACTGGCAACGGGCATGCTTTCAGCTCATTATTCTCTACAGAGGCCTGCTAATGGTAATTCATCCAGTGCTTAATTCTACAGCTTTGACATGGAAAAATTCCTTTAAAATTCAATACTGATCAAGAGAAATCAGTAGGCCTGCCTCTCTTTTTGTTTAGCTGTTTGGTAACTGGATAAACATTAACCAGCTGGATAGTGCAATTATAATTTTTGTAAGGTACTGTAAATGCTTGCAGCAGCATAGTGTCTGGCAGCCTCACAAATATTAATGAATGCATTCTTGTTCTGCTCATGCTATTAAGAGCGATTAAGTGCTTTCGCAGAGGTCATGCAGAAAATGAATGGCAAAACCAAGCACTGAAGAAAATGCAAAGCTTTACCGCTAAGAGATACTTTTTAAGACAATCTACAGCACAAACAGAAGTAAGCAAAAGAAACACAATTAATGGAAGGAATTCACAGTAGGTACTAATTATTTACTATGAGCCTGAACAAACTTAGACATCGTTTCCAAAGAACTCAGCAAACAGCTTGCTTGACGAGATCAGGAGTGAGGGTTTAGGATTTGGATTAAAAACACAGAAAAAAAGTAAACACTAATATTCCCCTCTAGGGAAATCATCTCTGTTAATTATTTGTCTACAGATTTCCTCAGCATTGCTATCTAAACTTAATTTGTAAACATGATTCCACTGTTCTGTAGCAAGTAACCCAGACACTGTTAGGAATTTCTTACCAAAATGTATTAGAGGAAAAATAAGGCTTTATTAGCACAATGCATATAGAGCAAAAATAAAGGTTTGAGTTTCTCTATGCAAAGGAAAGTTCAGGATTCGTACAGATAACAAGGAAATGATCATCATTTAGAGACAAATACAGGTGAATATCTCTGTTAATACAAGAGAACATCTCTGTAAATTGTGGAACCAGAGCTAACAAAGTCATCAAGCACAATGGCTGAGACTTATTGAAACACAGCTTTCAAGTGCTGGAAGCTATTCAGAAGCGTAATCAAATGGCAGGCTGAGAGCAAGAACCATTCTTATTTCTGCTCTTAAAGCTTTTCAGTTTCATGCATTTTAATGTAAAGCTATTTTTTAGATTATGCACATGACTTATCAGTATTTTAATGGCATAAAATAGATTTTAATGTACTAAATGTATTGCGTTTTTCCTAGATTTAGGATAAGATACTTATATTATTATTGTTATTATTAGTATTATTATTGATATTTATTATTAATGTGATCAAGAAGTACACAAGCTATATTGCAAGCAAAGCTGAGGGAATACTTAATACTGTAAAGTAACTTCCAGACACATTTGCATTTTAACTACTTTAGTTAAATATTTAAGTTAATTAAAGAGGAACAAATTTATGTACAAAGCTGCTTAAAGCAATTAAAATGACACAACAAAAGACAGTAGAAACCACTGACTATGCAATATGTCCTACATATGCATTTCCCCATTGATTTTAGGTGATGTACAAGCTTATGGGCAAGAAAATGTGGAAATATGACATTTTTACCTGAGGGTTTTCACTGCAGACATCAAACCTGATTCTACAGTTTTCGCCAGCCAACCAGCAACAAGAACAGCCCTGAAACCTTGTCTGTGTGGTAAATCACTGAGCGAGAACAGCAGCTCCTCTCAAGAGCCTATAGTTTACCAAGATCATGTCCTGCAGGAGAAATGAGTTTGGTTCAGGCCACCTAGGCTACGTGCTGCTAGCAGCAGATCCAGGGCAGCACAAAATTCAGCTTAGGCAAGCTACCTGCCTGCTCCGTTTGGGTCCTTGGATGATTTTTCTGACTGTGTAGAGCTATGTATGGTGGTCCAGTTTGTAGTGGGATTGGGATATCGGTATGAGCAGTACTCTCATCTTCATACACAGCATAAATCTTCCCATAGCTAGGATCTTATCAACAAATTGAAGAACCAGTAATCTGGATAACTATCCAAAAATAAATCAAATAGAACTCTCTACATTTGGACATGTATAGACGAAAAAACGTGAACACATTTTTCAGAGTACTTTCTTTGACAAGTACTTATGTTGACACACATTAGCGAAGTATCTCAAATCTTTCCACTCGAAAACTGAAGAAAAATGCCAAATAGAAGAGTCGGTTCTTCTTCCTCTGCATGGGATACTCTTTAATTGTTTGACTTAATTCAGGTGGTTTTTTTCTTGTGTGGGATTATTGGGGAGTCTTGAAGAAGACAGCGTCACAAACATACTCCCAGTGTAGAAAGGTGTTTTTAAAGAAATGATCAATTGTATACCTGTTAAAAATAATCATAATCTAGTATTGAACAATGTAAGAATGGGAGGGGTCTCCCATTGAGTGATATGCATTTTTTTTCATTTGTTTTAATTGGATTTTATTGCATTAGCCTTCACAAAACAGATTGGAGAGAAGTCTTTGGCCTCTTCCAGTACCACTGGGAACTCCATAAGTGCCTTTGTTCAGACACAGGACTGTGAAGTGAGCACTTCTACCATTTCCACCTATGCCTCTCAAAGATGAAACAGAAAGAAGACATTTACAATCCCTTGGCATGAAGCCTTGCAGGGCTCTTCAAACACAATCTAATGTGCCACAGCCTTCTGTAACTTGCTACCACTAGCCCACTGGCAAATATTGCATACTTCAGTACATACTTCAGTGTAATAAGTGCACGTGAACTCCATCCTGTGGGTAAAGTTGACTGTTTCAGACTAGACCAGTGCATAAACACGTTAGCAGCTAAATGCAGCTGCACAGGTGGAAACAGTCACTGCAGCACAGTACAAACTCTTGTCATTACTTGGACCTACCTGGGAAGTAAGGGGATTTGGGAACTGGACAGAGAAGTCACAGAAACAGAAAGAAGAAATCGACTTTTTCTGTGTTTCCTGCAGCTTGCTCCTCTGAAGTCCCCTTTTGATCTAAACCAAGAGGTGAAAGTCCTTTCCATCATCAGTAATCTAAAAGCAAATACTGAGATTAAACTGCATGAATAAGGAGGGTGTCAAAAGCTCAGAAAACTGATCTCCAAGCTAAGGAACAACATAATGCTCTTACACACTGGCGCAAGGCTATTTTCAAATTTGATTTGTTTGTTTGTTTGTTTGTTTGTTTTTCAGTAAATACTTAGGATTTTATCTTGATGGTGCACTACCTATGGTCCTCTTGGTTTTGCTTTGTACTTTGAAGTTGAAACTAGCGGCCAGCAGAAATGGGTTTAGAGCTCCCTGACCACTGTGGAAGCAACTGGGGCAGATACTTGGGACTGGAAGTTATTTAGCTGGACAAACAATTGGACGGATAATTTTCAAAATAATAATCAGGCTCTCACACTTGGACAGAGAGGAGAGCATGAAAAGAGGCCCAGAGCATGGATTTTCATACTTTGGCCTGATGATCAGGCACGCCACAGGACACGGGTGACTTTCCGCCAGTCTCAGAGGCTGACTGTCATCACCCAGATCCAAGTGACATTGATTTCCCCTAGATCTTTTTATAATCAAGCAGAGCAATGAAAAACCTGATTTGAACTTTCTACAGCTAAGCAGGGTTCCCAGAGAAAACCAGGGCAAACAAGCCTGTCTCTCGGGCAGCTGTAAGCACCGTCAGAAGGCCACCAGAAAAACACCAGGCCACACTACAGTTTTTCACTTCTTAAGTGTTATCCTCCTTCCTGAAGTGTTTGTCGCATGTCAGAAGGATGTATGAGGAGTGGCTGAAGCCCCTTGATTTGTTCAGCTTATAGAAGAGGAGACTGAGGGGAGACCTCACAGCAGCCTACAGCTTCCTCATGAGGAGGACTGGAGGGGCAGGCACTGATCTCCTCTCTCTGGTAACCAGCAATAGAAGCCGAGAGAACAGCATGAAGCTGTGTCAGGGGAGGGTCGGGTTGGGGATTAGGAAAAGGTTTTCGTCAGAGGGTGGTCAGGCATAGGAACAAGCGCCCCAGGGCAGTGGCCATGGCACCAAGCTGCCGAAGTTCAAAAAGTGTCGGGACAACGCTGTCAGTCATACGGTCTGATTTTTGGGTGTTCCCATGTGGAGCCAGGAGCTGGACTCCATGATCCTCGCTCATGAGACTTTTCCAGCTTGGGATATTCTATGATTCTATGATTCTGTGAAATGGGAGTGCCCAATTCCTCTGGCAGGCCAGGAAGCTGCTTGGCAGTAACTCCCTCTCCTCAACAGAAATAAGGAAGACTCTGCCAGGGTGAGGTCATAACATTTTCATCTAGAAATCGCCTTAATATAATCCTGAATAAAGATTTTTTGCACATATTTTGAGTACACAATCTAGGGGATGAGGGTGCAAAACAAGGGCAGGTAGCTGGCTCCAAGCACAGCCCCTTCCCAGGCAGATGCAGGTCAGCAAGCAGATGGCCTTTGGCAGTGCAGTGGGGCAGAGGCATCTTTGTGCCATCGGGCAATGGTTTAGGTTCCATGTGGGTTTTCACAAACAGAAGGCAAGGTGTCTGCTCGTGTGGCGGGACACCACACTGCAGCAGGATGCTTCAAGGACGGGAATGGGGACAGGGACAGAGCCTGGTGGGCGCCCAGGGCCTCCTGCTGAGGGGAAGCCCCTTGTACCCAGGGCTGAGGCCCGTGCAGCCACCCAGGGCTGGCCTGGATCTGCAGAACCTGGTGCTGTGAAGCCGTGGGCACCAGAACCAGCCGGCCGCCACCTGTCTCCCGCTCAGGACGTGTGTGTGTATTAAACTGCTACTTTAAAAAATATATATTTATTTTTATTCTCCCTCGAGGACGGTGACGAACTTCTTTCCCCCTCCAGATTTAAGATTTCCCTCCCCGCACACACCTCCTTCCCCCCGCCTCCCGGCCAACCCCCGCTCNTGCGATCAGAGCTATGAGAGAGCGCGAGTGCGTGGTGCTCTGTTTGTTTATTTACCTCGAACGGGCTGTTTTCGCGCAGGGAGAACTTTTTTTCCTAGTTATTGCCCTTGAAGTAAGCGTGCTGGAGTTGGTCAGCTGAGGAGAGGGGATTTGTAGAACTGTAGGCACTAGAGTGAATGAAATGCTGTGTACCTATTGCAGAGGGAATGCCGGGTGTGCCCCAGCAGCGCAGGGAGGGGTGGAGGGAGGATGGAAGGATGGGAGAGCCAGTGAGTTGTAAAGTGAGAGATCTGAAAGGCAGCAAAATCTGATGTAGAAGAAAAGGGAAGGAGGTGTAGAACAAGGATTGATGATTTCAGCACAGAGCAGTCCTGGGACAGCCTGGATTTATGGGCAAAAGTTTCCGAGTGTTTGTGCTGATTCAGGCAGTGGGATATTGCTGTAATCGTGGTAACAGTGATATGGTTACTGTGTGCTGCGTGATATGTGGAGCTGCCCCTGACACCATCAGTGTTTTCAGTTTCTCCAACTCTATATCCAGCACAAACTCATGTTTATTTAGCAGCGTGTGTTTGTGTAATCACTGTTACAGTCTTCAGTTCACATTCTTTGTGCTGAGAAACGAGCCAGAGGGAAAAGAAGATCAAGGAGAGGAGCACAGGCTTATCCTGTGACAGCAGTCTGATCTGGGACACGCGTCAGGTATGTGTGCCTGCGGACGGCTCCCGCTCACTGCGTGGCCCCGTGACCCAAAACAGCCCTGGATGGAATGTGCGGGCGGCATGGATGCTGCTGCCGCCCACAGCTGCTGAGGGACTTTGCCCAGCCTGAGGAGGAAGGATTCAGTCTGCTGTGCTGTCAGTTACCAGCTCCCGTGTACAAGGCAGTGCACAGGAAGCTCGGTGTAGGATGCTTAAAGGGGATTGCATGTGTGTTGTTTTACTGGCAGTGCCTTGGATGTTTTGCTTTAGGTGATGATGCCAGAATGTGAGTTAGTCATAAGCAGAAAGAATTTCTGTGGGAGTACATTCCTCCTGTAGGAGATCCTGGAAAGGGTTGGGGCTTAGCAATGGGTCCGCAGCCCCTCCTGATGTTATGGTGACGTTGTCACTAAACATTTTTGTCTGCAATGTGTTACTGAGATTGAGGCTCCAGTGTGCTAAGTGGCATACAAAATGTGTAAAGGTACAGTGCCTCGACCAGCTTACAATGTAAGTGTGGAACTTGATTTAAAAAAAAATCAAGGATTTGCATTCTATGGAGACAGAGTGTAGAAACAGTTTGATCAGCTTTGCATGCAGACTTTGGTCATGTAGGGGTAGGTGCAGAGCTGAAATCATTACACACGGCATTCAAATCATTCGTGTTTTGATTCTATTTCTGAGAAAGATTGAGATCCACTTGAGGTTCTGGTTCTGGAAAAAGAAACATATGCTGTATTTATCAAATTCTATGGTATAATACAAAGCAACTGCTCCCTTTTTCTTCTCTCTGCATCTCCAGAGGCTCCTCCAAAAGGAAATATAAATGAACTAAAATGTAAAGTTCCTCTAGCATCTCAGTTTAAGTTACTGCCATACATCAGGAAGGGCCATGCTAGGGGTGTGTTTATGACAACTATTAAATTTGCAGAAGTATTTAGATACTTTTTTTAAACTGTAAATCAAAACATAGTGGTATCTCATCTCAGTAACCATATCATGAAAGTCAGCAGTGCTTGTTGAATGTCTCAACAGAACCTAGCATGTATGCTAATAGATGCTCTTTACACTTCATAAGAGTCACTTTTTTTGGTTGATGAGGTCAGTATTTTGGGAAATTAATTGTCCTCTGGAAAGAAGACCTTGAACTGAAAACAGTGCTGTAGTCATAACAAATAGAAGAATATTTGCACGTTTTAAGAGATAAATGTTGGATGCTTCAAAGCTGAATAACATAGGACTTAATATTTTAAATTAAAATACGTGCTAAATGATATTATCAATCAAATGTGTAATGTTTTAAGCATATTCCAGCTCCAAAGTGAAGCAGAGCAGTGAAAGGATTTGCATGAAATTTCTTTGTGTGTTTTCTTAGTCAGAACCTACCTATGGGAAATACATGATTTTTGGTAGATTCTCTTTCTCTGGAAGCTTTTCACCTCTGCTCAGTGGCTGGGACAAGTTCTGTTTAGTTGCCAAAAGCAGGTGAGATTGGTCTAGGTCAGCTCTCCTCCCCTGGACTTGTGTTCATTGATCCTGGATGTATGTGAGCATCAGACACATCATTTTGTAGGTATTTGACACCATTCATAGAATCATAGAAACACTAGGTTGGAAAGGACCTACAAGATCATCTCGTCCAACCGTCCTCGTTCATTTTAAGGTCTAATAAATCAGACCACAAGTGGAAAGTTGGAGCAGATGATTGCTTTGGGAAGATGATGCTGGGCTCCATTGTGCCATAATACAAATGTCTAACTTCTTCAAAATATATGTAAAATTAATACCTAAATACGCATACAAATGAAATATAATATCCAGTGAATTCTTCAGTCTGAAAGTCTTCAGTACTCACCTAACAGTGAGTTACTAGTGACTGCTATGCAGCTTTGAGCTAAAGCTTCTGGAACACTTCTACTGTTATTCTTAGAGATCTCCCTCAATTAGCCTGTGCTTTTAGAGGAAGTACTCACTCTTCTTGAAAGGCTGAAGCTTTCTGAAAATGGGCTGATGGTAGCAGAACCTTAATGGGGCTTCATAGTTGGTTATTAATCTGCGGTGACTCAGCATCAGGGTTGTCCCGTGGCTTTGTAGCCAGGATGGTCCGTGATGTAAATTGTGAGAGAGAAATAGCATATGTTTAGACCAACTTGTATACTTTTGAATACGCCCACCTTTAAGTTGACCTCTGAGTATCTTTAAGTGGCCTCATTCAGTATTCATACAACAGCTGTAAAGCCACCTTTGGACTGCTTTGAAAGTATATGAAACAACTGAAGAATTTTCATAAGAATTGAAAAGAGTGTGTTCATGCCTTGGAAATTCAGACAACAGCTGAAATGGATTTCCTTTAGACTACCAGAAATAGCTCTCCCTCAAATAAATCAAGCATGGGAAGCCTGATTCTTCATTGCATTGCCCCTGTGTCACCGCTGACTGCTGTTAAGTGGAGACATACAGCCCTCCTTGGTGTCATCTTGTAGCCTGGCTGGGCAGAGGAGAGCAACAAGAGCTGTGCTATAGCTCCAGTGTGAGCGATGATACGAAGTGAAAAGCAGAGGAAGACTGGACTGAAGGTTCCAGCAAGATAAAATTCATTAAACTTAAAAGAACATGAAGTGCAGCACGAGAACATTTGCTCAGTTTTGACCCTGCTCTTACAAACATCTAAGAAAACAACCCCCTGTGTCTGCTCTGCAGTTTTCCTGTAATGGTTATGCTGTATCCTTCGTTAACACTGTGGCAGTTGCAATGGCTGCCTTGATAAATTGAGGTGTTGGCTGGAAACTACAGTGCTTCTGCTTGACTCGTAAGATAGGGGTAAAATGCTTCTTTCCAGATGAACAAAGTGAATGAATGGGTTTAGAGATAGTAACCCCTTTGTGTCAGTCCTTTTCACCAACTGTAAGCAGCTCTGTTAGCGACTGCTGTACCATTTAGCTTTCTTCTAGTTGGTATATCATGTACTCTCTTCATTATAAATAACAAAAAAAAGGGAAGGATGAGGAGAGCAGAGTATGGCAGCAGCTCACAATGGAGGCCTTGGGATCTTTTGTTCCTCTTTTGTATCTTCATGTTTGAAAGGCATTATATTATTGCTTTTCTAGCTGGCATCGTTTTGTGCAGTGAAAATTGTCATACGCCAGCGCTGCTGACCGCGTATAAAATACCCCTGGCAGGTTTGGGGCTTTTGTCCAAGTCAGTTCTGCCGTTATCATATGCTAAAGAAGAAAAGCAAAAGGTACTGTGTCTGTACAAACTCCATAGATCTGCTGTGTTAGTTGAACAGACAGCTAAATAAAATCACGAGGAGCAGGGAAGGCAAGCCAGGCTTACGTATCAGGAAAACAGCACATTTTTGAGCGCATAACTTGTTTTCAGGAGGAATGTTTGCTCCTCTTGGGGATGCATGAGTCACTTCAAAAGTATCTGCCAAATTCTGCCTGGGATTTGGTCAGAAGGACACTCGAACTGATCAGTTGTGCAAGCACAAACAGCTTAGCACGCTTAGGGATGTTCCTCGTGCTGCCTCATCTTGTTGTTTGCTTGGGTGTTCAGAATTAAGCCCTAAGGAACTGACATCAGTTCTGCTGAAAACAGTGGAAAGTTTAGCATGAAAATTAATAAGAGATGGGTTAGTCCCTCAATCAGTGAATTGGCAGAGACAGCAGTGTGCTGTGCAAGTGACAGGTGTGGGGCCTGATGGGACATGTAATGCAGAATGCAGTCTTTTTTAGCCTTGAAATGACCATGTAGCAAGGAAATTATACAGAAGTGGATCATGGAAAATGTCTTGCATCAAGTGACCATGAGTCTACGTTGAATTAACTGAGGGATAAGTAGGACTGTGCTTAGTAGGGATACCTGAGCTTGCTTTAAACAAGCTGTAGCAGGAGCTGCAAAGGCCCTGTAGAGCTGCAGAATGTGTATTCTGGGGTTGCTTTGCTGCTTTCCTCTGCCCAGTCTGTTTTTTGGCTGTTTTTTTCCTTCTGCCCATATTCCAATCTTGTACAAGACCATCAGGTAAGGCTTTGCGTTTGACATTAAAACTTACCTGTATTAGTCATGATGTATTTCTTGACTAGAAATTACATTGCTGCTACCTTCCAGAATCATATTTCCCTGTAACAGACAGATCAGCCTACAGAAGTAGAATTTCTTCTGGTTTTCTCAGCAGCAGCCATCTGTGCGGAACCTCTGGTATCATCATGCAGAGTTATTTACTTGGGCAACGTGTGCCATGTTTCCTTCTCCAAGGCAGACACCTCAGCCTTTTAAATGAATTGTCTCTGTTTGTCTTGAAGGCATCAGTGGTCAGCAACAAAGGCAAATGGTGAAAAGAGCAAAGACAAAGAAGGACGAAAGTGGAGAGGGGAACTCCAGAGTGGAACTGAGAGACTGCTAAACCCTAGGAGAGGAGAGGGAGTTTCACAGGAGGAAATAGAGAAGAGGGCCAAACCCAGACTGGTAGAAGTGAAAGTTGGAGTCCCAAACTAGCTTAAAACTTGATGCCAGCGTTAGTTTAAAGGAGTCCTCATCTTGCCCCTGCTTGCAATGATTGTAGGAGATACTGGCTGCCCTGGAGGTATTCTTGGGAGCTCAATCTGGCATCAGATTTTTGCTGTATAAACCAATCTGCTTGCTCAGAGAGGGAAAACTGAAAAAACACCTTGCTCCTTTGTGCCCGTGATGATGCAGCTTCAAATAGTCTTCTGCTGTCAGTTAATCCCCTTGAATTATGTTCCTTCTTCAGCAGGCAACAAAGGAAGCTGACTATTTTTGGATGTGTAGCGTTCACTGCTTATTCTGTGTGTATCCATTGCATTGTCCACTGTGAATGCGATGCCTTGCGCAAAGAACTGCAACTCAAATCCTTTATTAAACTGAAGGGCTGAATCTTCAATAAAACTCAGGTTGCTTCCTCTGAGAACTTTGTTTTACTAGGAATTCAGAGCTGGATCTGCAGATCGAAGCATCTTTTGTCTGCAGTTTTCTAGGAAATTAACAGTTACAAGTGACTCGGCCATTTGTTATTCTTCGTAAAAAGTGAAGTCATTGTCCTGAGTGAATGGATGTCAGTGGGGCTGGATATTTTGTCTAGTGACTTGAAAAATAATTTTCCATACAAGAAAGAATGTTTACGTTTTTATGCACATAGTAAGTGTTATAAATTTATTGGCTGTGACACTTTAGAAGCTGTAAGAATGTGTAAGCGTGTTCACAAGTCGCAGTTCAGTTTGTCAGTGCATTAGTGCTAGCATTCTTACCATTGGAAACAGATATGGGAGGGAAATGAGATAGCCACAGCTTCACTGGCAATCTGGATCAAAACTCCCCATTCTTTCTTTGAGGAGAGGATTTCCTGGAAGCTTATTCCCACAGGTGATGAGACCATTGCATTTTACATCCCTGATGAAAGACAGTTATCCTTGCAGCACTGAGTGAGCACAGCCCCATCCTGAGCCGTGATATCGGTGCTATCTCGTAGGGAGGAATGACTCACGTTGCACTGCCAGGTTCATTTTTCTTGCACTGTGAGTACTGGACTGTTAATCCAGATCAGTCTGATATGGCATGCATACAGGTTTCTGTAAACTTCTATTTTCAAGGTAGAAAGCTGAGAGTGTTTAAAATAGGATCCTTAGTGAAACATCACATGGTTGAAAGTGAAAATTTTAGATTGATTTGAGACATGGATTTCGTAAGTTACCCATGTTTGCAAATTCTTTTAACTTGATTGGCATTTGAAAACACATTTGTTGAGCTGTGTATAACAAATTAAAAAAAACAACACTAGATTCTGAGTACTGCCTTTTATTCTAATGCTAGCTATTTAATTGGAAGGCAAAACTTTCCTCTGATAGGAGAACTGGTTAAACAGCTGTAGGAGTGTCTTTGGTGGAAACCATTTAGTGTACAGGTATACTTTTCAGATCTCTTGACAGTATGTGAATGGCTGCAAATAAATATATATTATTAATATGTGAAAGCATACAGTTTGCTTCTCAGCAGAGACTGCAAAACTTGGAACTTGAGGTTGCCTCTACTGAAAGAGCTCAAGTGCTGTTCGCACTGAAACACTTGGGGAGTGTAAAAGGAATCTGTCGTCTTCAGACTGGGGCAGTGACCTTGAACTTCAGCTGAGCTGCACTTTATTTGGCTTAGGCCAATGATTAACTTTGCTAATGACTGTATATCAAATTCACCATTGTTTATAAATCTGGCAGTGAAATACGGCCTGTCTTTGTGTGGATGATACAGTGCATTTAAAGGAAACCCTTTATATAAATTGTTTCCTTTGAAAAGTGAAGTCTTTGTGAGTCCTAATTGTTTCTAATCTACCTGGGTGTCTTCGAGCTCTTTAACCTGAGGTTAACAATACTGTGAGCATAATTCATTTTTTCTTCTTACGTGTAGTTCTGTTCCCTTGCTGCTGATTTAAAAGAGGATGACAAATTCTCCTATTCTGCAGCATGACAACAATCATTCTTCTATGGTAGATCCCTGCAGAGCAGAGGAAGCTACACCCTGAAATAGTCATGTATAGGGTCTATGAAGTCATACACACAGCTTTGCCTCTGAAGGAAGATTTGTCAAGACACAGCGCTTTAATTTGTAGCCTCAGCACCATGGGGAACCCAGCAGAGATATCTGCCCACGGCACACATGGAAGCAAGGCGTCTTCAAATTCCTGTAATCTGCGCTAGGTCAGCCCTGGCTGGTTTGTTGCAGTGTTATCAGGCAGAACGAGAGTTGCACTGTGGTGGGGTTTTTTTCAGGCATAAAGGGGATGAGGCCCTTATTTGAATCAGGCCTTGTGGAAATATTCCAAGCTGAGGAGGATTTACGTACGTTACTTGGCTTAAATGCAGAATACTGTTACGTGCTGTGAGACAATTCTACAAACCCTGTGTAGGCAAATGCTTCCTGAGAGCGTTTCACCAGATATTAAGTGGAGGAAGAGCCCCTGTGGTTTGCACATTGCAATGGAAATGGAAAACACAGATTCTCCTTTGAGTTGCATTGATGTAAGTGGAGGCCAAGCAGAAATTTCTCACAAACTGTAAACAACCCAAGGTGCAGTCCATTAGGAAATGGTGGAAGACTCAAGTTTTATTATTCAGCTATGAGATTTTACCTATGAATGTCTTAAAATATGTGTAGTAAGCCGGGTATGCACATGAGGGTTTGCATTTCTAGTGAGCTGCAGGAGAAAATTGTAAGTTTAATGCTTTTACACAGCTCTTAAATCTCAAATACAACAGAGTCCAACAAGTATTTTGTGGACAGGTTTATTTCTGCAGAGGATGGAGACTATGGAAATGCTTAGAGGCTCTCCTTTGATTCTTTTTAGTTCTGTTTTCTAAATACAGAAAGTCATTCACACGGAAAACAGTGGGAAGAAATATAGCATTTGGTATGACGTGGTTTGATTTCTGTTGTAATTAAATCTAATATGGCTCATTCCAAACAGAACCTTTTTCCAAGTCACCTCCAGTTGTGTGATAATGATAGCAGAAAAATTGATCTGTCTGTAACACACGCTCTTCTCTGTTCTTTCCCTGTTCTGCCTCTACATGTGTTACCCTGGCTTTAAACATTTGTGGTGTGCTCGTACCAGTGACTTCAGCTGTTCTTCAGTGATGTTTGACAGGAACAAGTGTGGGCACAGTTCATCTCACAGATCATGAGAGCTGAACAAATGCTCATTAATGCTGTTTCCCTCGTGTAATTTTAAAATTTTCTGGTTTTTTGTTGGAGTGTAAGTACTTAAAAGGTAGAATTCAGAACAGTATGGTTGAGAAATCATACATGATTGTGTAAAGGCTGGCTAAAAGTTAGAGACAGAGTTTGTGGTCCACATTTATGCTTCAGTTTTTAATCCACAAAATACGATCAATGTTTTAGATAAGTTTTCCTACACACCTGTGAAATATCCACTCTAGCCTTCATTATTAAGGAAAAATCTGCAAATTTCCCCAAATCTGAATTACTTAACTCAGAATGCACAGTTGCAATGATTATGAATCCAGCAATAGCAAATCTGTTATTTTGCAATCCTTTCTCTAAATTGATTAGGAGGGTTGAATTTTGAATTCCAACTGTGTTGTTATATCTTAATGACTAGACCACCCAAAGACCTAAAGGCTATAACCATTTTAAAAAAGGAAAAGCTACTAGTTTAGAAATAATTTTATATTGCATATCATATATATTGATATAATTGTGATTTTTCCCTCTATCCTTTCTCAACACTGTTCCAAAGTGGGGGTACAGCTCTTCCACACCTCTCCCTTCTGTGACGGGTGACGTATTTTGGCATAGTCTTTGCGGACAGACCTGTGGTGTTCTGCAGGGCTTTGGCATGGCACCGTCTCTCCAAACACCACATTCTTTCTCTGCATGGTGTTGGGCTCCAAAGGAGGACTTTGGCTTAAGGTGTGCCCAGTAGCAGTGACACTTCAGAAGATCTTTGGGAAGCTTTTGGATCAGAGCTTATGTACGTCTGGTAGCCAGACAAAGTGAGACCACATCTACACAAAAGCAGAGGCAGATACGCTGAGTTGAGCTCAGGTGAATCTAGCACGGGACTGAGAGAGCAATTACTGAAGAAGGAAGATCTGCATCTACTCTGCCTTGTCTGCCATTTCAGAAGGAAAGTCTGGGTGATGACTTTGGGACTTCAGAAATTTGGTGCTTGAGTCATACATTGAGGACTGCAGTGGTTCTTAAAGCCAGCTGTTATTCAGCCATGCACTGTGAATAGAAGCAGGGAACAGCCTGTGACACCTGAAATTACCAGCTTTAGCATTAGCATTACGAAGAGGACAAAGAAAAAGCAAGTATTTATAGGTCGGAGAACAGTAATAATGTTCAGTGACTGATGGGATGGCTTGTGAGGGAAAGAAAAACAGCTTAAAAGTATAGCGAGTCCTTGTATATGTGCTTCTGAATTATAATTCTAATGTTTCACAAAACTAATATTGAGGGATAGGAGAAACTATTTTGCTCAGTACAAGGTAGAGCCATCTGCAGCAGAGTGCAAATGGGATCAAAGTAAGAAAAGGAGAAATTAGGCTGAGTGTCAGGCAATCTGACCTGAGAGTTATTTGGCTGTGAAAGAACTTCCCAAGGGAAATAATACAAGCCGCATTATTTGGGACACCTAAAATTAGACTTCAGAAAGTACTATGAAACTATACAACCTTGCTTTGGTGGGGAGGTGGATTAGAAGAGGCAGATTTGAAGATTTTCCTTTTTTGCAATAAATTTTGCAGTTGTTGGGCCTGATTCTGTTTGATGATGTGGAAGTGAAGATTTACATTACTTTTGGTCTGAGAAACCTGAGGTTAATCACTCATGACTTCTCCCATCCACCTATTGCCAACTTTTTAAACTCAAATAACTTTATCTTTTTATTTATCTGTTTATTTACCACATGGGGTTCACCTTTCTCAAAGGTGGAGCTTTTTTGGGAAGAGCTAGGGGGGGCTCATTGGGAGGGCTTTAAACTAGGTCTGAAGGGGGACAGAGGGGATGAGCCTTCCCACAACAAGGTGTGGGATGGCATAGCTAGGTCAGAGGGACAGGGTGCTGGCAGGGATCCTCAACCTGCTGCCCTGAGAGGTGCTGGCAACACTGCAGCACACATTGAATCTTATGACGATGAGGCAGGGACTGCTGGGGCAATAGGAAAAGGCAACAGGGAACCTCAAGGGAAACAAAGGGAATTAAAGAGTTATTCTCTAAGAAGGTGACAAGGCCTGCTGCCCAGCTGAAGTGCCTCTACACCAATGCACGCAGCTTGGGAAACAAACAGGAGGAGCTGGAAGCCACCATGCTACTAGAAAACCATGATGTAGAAAACCATCACCGAAACCTGGTGGGATGATTCCCATGACTGGGGCATGGCTGTTGCCAGCTACAAGATGTTCAGGAGGGACAGGTGAGCAAGGAGGGGAGGAGGCGTTGTTGCATACATCAGAGAAGGAATAGAATGTGAAGAGCTGTCCCTAAAGGACAGTCAACAAGCAAGTTGAAAGCCTACAGGTGACACTTAGAGACTGTGGCAACAAAGGGAGCCTTGTAGTTGGTGTCTACTACAGGCCGCCTGATCAAGCAGAGCCTGTTGAAGCCTTCTACCTCCAGCTACAGGAGGCGTTGAGATCACAGGCTCTTGTCCTGCTGGGGGACTTTAACCACCCAGACATCTGCTGGAAAAGTAGCACAGCAAGCTGTAAGCAATCCAGGAGGCTTCTGGAATGCATCAAGGATAACTTCTTGAGTCAAGTAATAGATAGCCCCACCAGTGGGGATGCCATACTGGATCTCTTGCTCACCAATGCAGATGAACTGATCGGTGGCATCAGGATTGGAGACTGCTTGGGCTGTAGTGATCATGCAGTGGTGGAGTTCATGCTGCTGATGGAAATGAAACAGTCAAAGAGTAAAATTAGGACACTAAATTCTAGGAAAGCTAACTTCCAGCTCTTCAGGAAGTTAGTCTACAAAACCCCCTGGGAAACTGTCCTCATGGATAAGCTGGCAGATCTTTAAGGAAGCTCTCCTCAGGGCACAAGAGCTTTCCATCCCCAGGTGAAGGAAGTCAGGAAAGGAGGGCGAGAGACTGACGTGGCTGAACCGGGACCTGCTGGTCAAACTGAAGAGCAAGAAGAAAATGCACAGGCAGTGAAAGCAGGAACAGGTACTGTGGGAAGAGTATATGGAAGCTGCTAGGCTGTGTAGGGATGAGGTCAGGAAAGCCAAGGCCCAGCTCGAATTAAGCTTGGTAAGGGATGCTAAGAACAAGAAAGGCTTCTGCAGGTAACTTAACCAGAAAAGGAAAGTCCAAGAGGGTGCACCCCCTCTAGTGAGCAATACAGGCAGGCTGGCAGCAACAGACAAGAAGGCTGAGGTACGCAATAACTTTTTTGCCTTGGTCTTCTCTGATAACTGCTCATCACACAACCCTTGAACAAATGGTTTGGAAGGAGGGAACTGGGGAGGCAGTGTCCCTCCCACTGTGAGTGAAGATCAGGTTTGTGAGCACCTGAGGAGCCTGAACATCCACAGGTCTCTGGGTCCCAATGAGATGCATCGGAGAGTCCTGAGGGAATTGGCTGAAGTAGTTGCCACGCCACTCTCAATGATATTTGAAAAGTCATGGCACTCAGGTGAAGTCCCTGGTGACTGGAAAAGAGGCAATATCACTCCCATTTTTAAGAAGGGTAGAAAAGATGGGAACTACCAACCTGCCAGCCTCACCTCTGTGCCAGGAAAGATCATGGAGCAGATCCTCCTGGAAGCTATGCACGTGGAAGAGAGGGAGGTGACACGAGACAACCAGCATAGCTTCACCGAGGGCAAGTCCTGCCTGACCAACCTAGTGACCTTCTAGGATGGTGTAACTGCATCAGTGGACAAGGGAAGAGTCACTGATGTCATCTGTCTGGATTTCAGCAAAGCCTTTGACACAGTCCCCCACAGCATCCTTCTCATCCAAACTGGAAAGATACGGATTTGATGGGTGGACTGTTTGATTGGACAAGGAACTGGCTGCAGGATTGAACACAGAGAGCGGTGGTCGGTGGCTGAATGTCTGGGTGGAGATCAGTGATGAGTGGTGTTCCTCAGGGGTCAGTGCTGGGACCAGTACTCTTCAATATCTTTGTCAGTGACATCGACAATGAGATTGAGTGCACCCTCAGCAAGTTTGCAGATGATACCAAGCTGTGTGGTATAGTTGACATGCTGGACATGAGCCAGCAATGTGCCCTCGCAGCCCAGAAAGCCAACTGTATCCTGGGCTGCATCAAAATCAGCATGGGCAGCAGGTTGAGGGAAGTGATCCTGCCCCTCTGCTCTGCTCTGTGAGACCTCACCTGGAGCACCGCGTCCAGATGTGGAGTCCTCAGCACAGGAGAGACATGGACCTGTTGGAGCACATCCAGAGGAGGGCCACTAAAATGTGGAGGGCCACAAGGATGATCAAAGGTCTGGAGCACCTCTCCTGTGAGGAAAGGTTGAGGGAGCTGGGGATGTTTAGCTTGGAGAAGAGAAGGCTCTGGAGAGGCCTCATTACGGCCTTCCAGTGCTTGAGGGGAGCTTACAAGCAGGAGGTAGACCGACTTTTTGCACAGTTTAAAAGTGATAGGACAAGAGGGAATGGTTTTAAATTGAAAGAGGAGAGATTTAGGTTAGATGTTAGGAAGAAATTTTTTACTCAGAGGATGGGGAGGCACTGGCACAGGCTGCCCAAAGAAGTTTTGGCTGCCCCATCCCTGGAGGTGCTCAAGGCCAGGTTGGAGGGAGCCCTGGGCAGCCTGAACTGGTGGGTGGCAGCCCTGCCTGTGGCAGGGGCTTGGAGCTAGATGACCTTTAAGGTCCCTTCCAACATAAGCTGCGCTATGATTCTGTGATTTCTGTCCCTCAGGGGTGGATCAGACCTCAGCCTTCCAATTATAAATACATCTATTTAAAATAAGCTTTCCTGACGCTTGCGGTTTGGGTAGCAGTGTGGTAATGAGGAAGAAGATTGATTCTTCTAGCGTTTACCTTTATCTGTTCACTTTTGACATTTTTAAGCAGTCTTTTAGTAGGGAGAGGAGGGTTTTACAAATGCAAACTAATGCTACTGAATCAGGAATAGAAGAAAGGAGCTGAGAGGAGAAAGGGCGCATATGCCGTAAGGACACTCTATGGCATTTCCCTCTTCTCTGGTTCGTGACAGACTCTGGAACTGTTCCTACTACTCTTTTCTTTAAAAAAGAATAATAATAATAAAGAATTTATGTAGCTCATAATCTGCAAATCTGAACCCAGGCGTGTTCTGAAGCTATTGTCTGAAATTGGCAACCATATTTTAACTAGCAGCTTGACAAGGGGAAGAGGCAAATGAAATGCAGTCTTTAACCAAGGAATAGGGGCCTCCAAATATGTGCCATGATGCATGTAAAGTGTTGCAGTCTCCTACATAATTTTCTTTAAAGACATACTGCACATAAGTGAGGTTAGGGCAGGAATGCAGAAGAGATTCCATTATAAAACAGTGCTATCTACTAAAAAGTGTAGGTCATGCAGCTGTGGCTAAACTTTAAGAGCCTGTGTTTTTTTGTTGTCAATTTGTTTGGAGGTGCCTACATTTATTGACGTATGCCCTTTCTTCACTGTTGGTATCGGCTTGTGTGAATAACAGCACTCCGACTTCCAAATCACCCTTGAACAAATAGAACTTTTGGGTGTAAAATGTGTAGATACTAGATGTGTTCACCTTGGTGGTATAATAACATTGTGCAAAAATGTGTAAATTTGTGTGCAAGAAAGAATGCTGAGGTCAGGATATCAACTCTGAATTTGTGATACAAGGCAAAGGAAGGCGCTGATACAGAGCTTTCTGAAAGAAGGGATAACTCATTTGTAGAGGATTTGGAATAGCATGGGGGGAAAGCTATAGGGCATCCCCAATATTTCATTCAAGGGTTATTTGTTACAGCCCCCTGAAATGCATTCTTCTCCCATGTCACTGAACAAGAGGATTTAGGCTGGGTGAAGGGGATGCACAGTGAGGTGAATGGTAACACTCCCTGAATTCTGGGTTGTGGATGGCCATATGGAATTTGTTCTGGTTCTGGGGCTGGTGAGACAGGCAGCCAGCAAAGTCGTCTGACTGCATTTCAGAGGGTGACTTCTAAATACCAAGCTCTGATTCCCGTTTCCTCTCTCCCAGTGCTGCTCGCCCCCGGTATGCATCGCCTCCTGCTGCCTTGCGCATGGCCTGCCGCGGGAGTGTGGGCCGGGGGTTTTTTCTCATTTGACTAAGAGCATATTTCCCAATCTAAATCCTTAATGAAGACAAAAGGCCTGTGTTGCAGGGTAGGAAGATACTAACCCAAAACTATTATTAACAGGGAAGACTCATTCTCCTTATGTCCATGTTTTTGAAGGACTTAATTGAGGAAAAGATGTATCTTCTGATAACAGCATTTTGCACAGGCCAACAATGAGGATGGAACAGTGGAGATGCTGGTGACTCTGTCTTTCTTGGAAATCTTCACTAACCCATTATTAAAGTGATTATAACCAACTCTGTTACAGATCCAGAGTGCTTTGATAAGCTAGTCCTTTGCATCACATTCTCTCAGGGGTGTTGCAGAAGCTCTGCATATTTGTAATTGATCTCTCATAAGGGATTTTACAAGATGCAGCAGAAGGAAAACAGTCACATATTGTCTGGATAATGTTCATATACAATTGCTAGGAAAGTGGACAAGGCTGTACGTACCTTTTAAGTTTGTTGCCTCTCCTAATCTTGAGTTCTTTCATCTCAGGAAGGGCAGTTGAGAGGAATTCAGAGGAAGGCAACAGGAATGATCAGGGGCTGGGAAAACATCGCCTACAAGTAAAGTTGTTAAAAAATAGAGCATTTGGCATAAAGAAGAGATGACTCAAAGGGGAGGTCTAAGCCTTTAAATACATAAGAGACAAGATGTAAGGAGAGGAGACAGCCAGTTCTATGTATGTGTTCTTTTATGTGTCTGAAGTGAATAAGAGATTCAGGAAACAGAACCAGCCAGGTCAGGAAGCTTTCATGTTGGAAGGATGTTGCAGAATGTGTGGTGGTGAATGGAGTTAAATCCAGCTGGCAACCAGTCATGAGTGGTGTTCCCCAGGGGTCAGTATTGGGGCTGGCCCTGTTCAATATTATTATTGATGATCTGAACGAGAGGTTTGAATGCACCCTCAGTAAGTTTGCAGATGACACCAAGCTGGGAGGAACTGTTGATCTGCTTGAGGGTAGGAAGGCTTTACAGAGGGATCTGGACAGGCTGAATTGATGGGCTGAGGCCAATTGTATGAGGTTCAGCAAGGGGTCCTGCACTTTGGTCACAACAACCCCATGCAACACTGCAGCCTTGGGGCAGAGTGGCTGGAAAGCTGTGCGGCGGTAAAGAATCTGGGATTGCTAGTAGACAGCCGGCTGAACATGAGTCATCAGGGTGTCCAGGTGGCCAGGAAGGCCAACAGCATCCTGACTTGTGTCAGGAATAGTGTGGTCGACAGGACCAGGGAGGTGATCGTCTCCCTGTACTCAGCTCTGGTGAGGCCGCACCTCAAGTGCTATGTTCAGTTTTGGGCCCCTCACTTCAAGAAAGACACTGAGGCCCTGGAGCGTGTCCAGAGAAGGGCAATGAAGCTGTGAGGAATCTGAAGCACAAGTCTTATGAGGAGTGACTGAGGGAACTGAGATTGTTTAGTCTGGAGAAGAGGAGTCTCAGGGAAGACCTTATTGCTCTCTACAACTGCCTGAAAGGAGGCTGTGGTGGGGTGGGAGTTGGCCTCTTCTCCCAAGTAATGAGTGATAGGACAAGAGGGAAGGGCCTCAAGTTGTGCTAGGGGAGGTTCAGGTTGGATATTAGGAAAGACTTCTTCTCAGAAAGAGTGGTAATGCACTGGAACGGGCTGCCCAGGGAGGTAGTGGAGACCTTTTCTATGGAGGTGGTGGAGCCACCATGGAGGCTTGTGGAGATGTTCAAGAAACATGGAGATGTTGTACTGAGGGACATGGTTTAGTGGGCATGGTGGTGGTGGGTTGACAGTTGGACCAGGTGATCTCAGAGGTCTTTTCCAACCTTAATGTCTCTTTGATTCTATAATATACTGTGCATTTCTTCATGAGGAAAGAAGTGTGCATGTGTTTGTGTGTGTGTGCTGAGGGAAAAGGGACAGCAAAGAGGACAGGGATTAGGTTCTTTGACCTGACTATTAGGATTTATTGCAATGCATGTGTTACTATCTCATCAGTTCTTGAAGTACAGTGTATAGTTATGGCTAATGGTGCTTATTTCTTCTAGTAATAACGAATTTCAGTGTTGCAGGGATAGTAGGGGTCTTTGCTATTTTATAGCTTGAATAGCTATTCAGACATATTTCAGTATGTCCAGTTTAAAGATTCTGTAATGATCTCAACCCCAACAAAATAATGTTAAAACAACAGAGTAAAATTGCATCTTTCCTCAAACAGTGTAGTTAAATTCACCTAGAATACAGTCTGGTTAGTAGGTTGTAGGAAAAAATGATTGGCTGAACATCCATGGTGTTTCTTAAATACAGTTCATAGGAGCCTTGAATCAAAAGTGAAATACGGTCAACCAAAATCTGTCCTTAACCCAACCTCTGCAAATTAGTTGTGATTTATCTGCCAATACTGTTTTAGGTGCCTTTGTGCAAGCTTTGATTGTTGATAACCACAGCCCTCTATTTGTAAATTAGTGCCTTCACCGTCCTGTTGGTAAATATTTGTCCTTTCAGTCAGTGTATTAATAAGGAATTGTGAAAAGTTAACATTTTAAAATGACAGGAAACAACATACATTGACTTTAGTGCTTGAAATGTCTGATCCCTATATGCTGTCATTTAGTAATAGAACTATATTTAATGAAACTGTAATCTGTAGAAACTGGACTCTCTCCAAGGTTCCTCACTCTATCTTTTCAGCATCAAACCTCTGATTTAAAGTCATCAGAGTTTTTGTCCCAACAGGAGCGTCTACATTTGGTTGACTGTGATTTGTTCTCTGCAGAATTGCGTTTCAGAGCTCTGGGCTGGATTAAGGGAAGGCATAGTAATTAAAGCTGGACAGTTTGGCATCTATGCATTTGGTATTCATGGCACTTCTCCAAATATATGAGCTTGGTCTTTATGCGCTTGTTGTCATCAGATAACTATAATGAGGCTGTTCTTACCATAGCTTTGGAAGCAGTGCGATGCAGAAGTCTTCAGTCTGCTGAGAGCTAGAAATTTGGCTGATCTTCAGCTTACAGTGCATAAACACGTTCCTCTTCTTTTTTTTTTTTTTTCCAGTTTTCTTTCTCCTCCCTTCCTTCCCCTCAAGGACACAGACTTTGGCTATATTTTTCATAACTGCGTGAAGCTAGAAACCTAACGGATGCCTGTGCCACCGCCGCCGCCGCCGCCTCCTCCACCGCCTCCACCGCCTTCTGGAGGGCCCCCTCCGCCACCACCACCTCCGGTAAGGCTAATTTTTTGTCTCCATTAGCAAAAGCTTAGGTATGGTAGCCAGCTCAGAGCTCCCCGAATTTGGTGTGCATGTTCATAGCAAATATCTGGGGTGGGAGCTTGTTTTGCTCGCTGTTGCTCTTCTGTTCATTACAGCGGTGGTCTTCAAAGTGGGGTGCGTAACACTATCCATTGAGGTGTGGGAAGAAAATGTTAGAACCTCAGTAGTACATGTGTAATTTATAATACATCTATTGGGTGTGCATGCTCAAATATTTTTCATTAATAAGAGCTTATGATCACAAAAAGTGTGGAGACCCTTGCATTGAAGTGCACGTGGCGAGAATTTAGCATTACATGAATACTTCTCCAGTCACAGAGAGGTGATTTTTGTATTGGTGACTTGCAGGTGGTTAAGTCTTAATTTCTTCATCCGCTTTCATGTAGCTTCTGTTAAGACTCACAGTGCTCAGCTGTTGCTGTTTCTCTTTCTAGCACATGCCATCTTCCTGGGGATACAGCACAATATGCTTTTATACATGTGCAGGAACAATTACTGCTTGTAACAGATCATTACTCCGTGTGCCATGAAGTAGAACATGTGTCCTGCCAGCACATTTGCAATAAGGGGAGGATGCTGTGCGTGGAGTTGCATGGTATTACATTCTCTGAGCTTCACAATTAATTATTGTACCTATGATAAAACCAGGTTAAGTCATTCCTTGTATACTGTAATCTTTTGTTCATAGCCTGTTTCTGCATCAAAATTCCTAGACCGCTTTTGAAGTACTGAAACCTGGCATGATTCTGTTCAAGACATAAAATCTCTCCTTATATTTTGTGCATTTTTCTGCCACTGATGTAATTATTTGCAGAGTATGTTAGTTCCTACTGCAAAACAGTACTTTTTCCTGACTCAAATGTACTTCAAAATGGTTTTTGTTCACTTGTTTGGGGGATATGGGACGAGGGTCAAGAACTTTATTTCTGTCTCACGTTCTCCAGTGTCTCTGCTATTGTGTTCCCACAAAGGTCTGTTGATTTTTTTTTTAATAATGTTTTAATGTTATCTTCGTCCAGGAGGAGGTTTCCTTGCTTGTTTCTCTTTGCTACTTTGCAGGCTGAGCCATTTTGTAAAACTCTCCATGAATTGTGGAGATGAAGAGGAGGAAGACAGAGACAGTACATAAAATCAGCAGTGTTTGATTCCTTTTATCATTCTGCTTTAATTTTGAGCACCATCAGCAGTGTTTTCAATTAGCAGCTCTCTGAGTTGGTACACAACCTATAGTTAGATACTGAAATAAGTGGGCTGAATTTTGTGAGCAACTTAATGCCCGCAACAGCAATCAAAGTCAACAAAGCTGCAAGTGTTCTATCCTAATAAATTTAGCTCAGTATCTAGAGGCGTTTTTAGAATCCTCAAACATATTCCAAATTGTAAATGACTTGAGAAAGCTAAGAGGACCCCTAAGAACCAGAATAAACAAGTTTTGGGTTTTGTTCACCCTCCTTTTCTGATGTCCAAAACCGCTGTTATGGTAGAGTTTTGATGTAAGAATTGTATCAAAATTATATGATCTTTCCATATTTTATTTAGATCATTTTTTTACTAAAATGATCTTCTCTGGGTAGGAGGTACAAAATTTACGGTCATTTTCATCTTGGTGATGCGATACAAACCAAACGTATTTCTAATTCATGTCTCATATTAAAGCCTTCCTTTTATTCAAGCATTGAGCACGAGCCAGCATAAAGAATGAGTACAGTAGTGTGACAGAACATTGCTTTTCTGTAACGACAAAAAGATTTTTTCCTGTCATAAAAGACTCTGAGAGGGCCAATGTTGGGAAGATCAGTAGTCCAAGTTCAGCAGAAGTGCTGTACAAGGAAGTCAGATCTCCAGCTGGTGTTAAGTTGCAGAGTAAAATCTTCTCATTGAGGAATCCATGAAAACCTGCTACAGGTCCTATTTTCATTTGCTGTGAAGCTATTTTCTAGAACTTGGCATCTGCCTTTTACAGCTGCTAAACTGCCCAGCTGTTGTTACAGCTGCTAAACCTACAGTTGGAGGATGGAGGTGTAAGAATTGTCATAAGCATGTAGCTTTAAGCAAACCTTCAGAACAAATAAGTTTTACTTGGTCAACACCCAGAAATTTTCCAAAGTAAACAGCACTGTCATCTTTATTCTTTTATATTGATATAATTAAACCAGAGTAATACTCACATGTTGGCAAACAAAAGCTAGTGTTTAATTGCTGTATTGATGCGTGGGCAATCTACTAGTTTTACTTGCTTGTTTTATGTTAGAAGAGAAATGACTGTGTGTAGTTTGAGGATTTAGAGTCCTGTCATTTTGCATGGTACCATTGCATGCGTACCATATTTGTGTTGCTTTTCTAATTGTGCGGATAATAGCTGTACTTTCCCTTTGCTTTCAGCATGAAGAGAATTTTAGCAGAAATAGTCACTGTGTTACCTTTTTCTTTCCTGCACATTTTCTTAGTGAATATAATGAGCCCTGATCTTAAATGATTTTGCAGTCCTTATTTCATTGAAAGCCTAAGCACTGTTGGCACTTGACATTTTTGTACTGTTAACTGCCTCTTAAGGCAGCAGAAAGTTGGGTTCTATCCTACTGTTTTCAAAGCATTGAACTTGCAGATATCCTGAAGTATTTGGACTGATTTCTCACTTCTTCCAGTAGCTGCAAGGCCATACTAAAGTGATTTGGAGATGATATTTAAGACATGCTAGGAGCCACCTGCGCCCAACAGCTGAAAGAGCTTAACTGGCTGTTAGAGCGTGCTTGAAAGAAAACCCAGTGGATTTTTTCAGAAGGAAATGTTAGGGTATCTGCAAGAGCAGATGTAGGTGGCTGAGTCAAAATGTAAATATAGCTAATTAGATTAATTAGGCATGTCTTCAAATGCCTGCCTTCTGGGGGTCATAGATAAAGATGAGAGGGGTGAGTAGGCAGAATAAAGCTGTGCCCCAATATATTCTCTGGCACTGGCTTGCAAAATTCAGATCTTTTCTCTTTTCCATTTCTAATTCTTTTCATTCCTTATTGTCTGAGGCATTCTGGTTAGTTCCAGTTGTCGTATTTCCAAAAGTAGATACCACTACTGAGACTGATTAAGAAATTTCTCAGGTAAAGCTCCCAAGAGAGGATCAAGACAGAATTTTGCTTTGATAAACCACATTCACTTTTTTACGTGCAGTGCTGTGCTGCCTTTGTCTATACATAAGAATTCCTGATATTATGTTCAGTCGTTACATATTAAAATGTTAATATTGAAGGAAGCGTGTAAGTGTAGCAGGCTTGCAGAGGAGAACCTTATTCACAGAAGATGTTTGTTTAATGATTCATATATTTGTGGGGTTTAAGAAAATACTTCCATTCTCTTTAGAATGCCTATTATTAAAGCCTTGGCATAGAAATTAACCCCAGAAGTTGAAATGGATTAAGTGATTAAAGCCAGTAGATCAGCACCAAGAGTTTATTTGCCTTATTGGCCTACTGAAAAATAGGAGTGAAAAAGAAAGGAGTATGGTTAGTGAGGGAATATACTTTAGTGGGAGAAATGTGGAATTTGAAATAATTCTGAACATGTAACTGGCATGTAAATTAATCTGAATGATTACTGCATTCTTTTTAGTCAAAAAAAAAAAAGTAGAATTTCTGTTGCAGATGAACGTATGTCAGAGTTTACCGTGGTTGTTATTCTGAGCATACTTCCTGTTCTTGTAATAAAAAGCTCAGAAGAACAGTTCCTCACGGTATAACACTGTGATAAATGCATACTTTACACAGAGAAAGGATTTGCAATGCTAAGGAAAACATCAGCTGACGGGTTTTCTTGGGGGGATGCTTTTTTTCCCTCCTTCATGCAATTGCCAGAGTTCAAACCTTCCCAAGAAATTCAGAGCACTGCAGTGCTTATCTGAAAGTGTGTGGGAGTTGGTTTTGCTCCTGTGACATTTACTTCTTCTGTTCTTTGGAAAGAGAAAAACAACGTATGTAAAACAGCTTGGCTGAAGATAATGATGATTTATGGTATTCTGATTTGGTCCAATCAAATATAATACTATGAGAAAAAGGTTGTGCACGTCTATGGATGCATAAATGTGTGTGCATGCCTGCTGATTGTTGATCATAGAAGTAAAGGCCACTTCTCAAGTTTTCATTCAGACCCCAAGATGTGCAAATGTAACACTGAAAGGTTAATGGAATCATGCATAGTGCCAACTGCAAAATATTTAGGAATGTGTTAATTAAAATTTTGTGCGAGCCATGAGTAAGATGATACTTGCTACTTTGTCATGAAGTCCCTAGGTCGGGAGATAGTAAATCGTAATGTTCATTGCTGCTAGGTGGAGAGATACCAGAGGGAGAGAGAGCGCAGGCTTGGTGGCCTTGTTGATGACTGCTAAGGGTTGGACAAAGCGCAGCTGGAATTGTTGAGGGGGCTTCGTTCCAGCCAAAATAAAGGAAACTGATTTGTAACGTTTTGATAATGCATCACATCTCACACCAGTCTGCTTTCATAAAGAAGTGAGGGGCAGCGGTTTATTTGACTTTATTTTCAGACAGTGGAAAATGTGGGATTGCGTAGCTATGGCATCTCAAAGTGTTGCTGCTGTAGTCGACAAATACCGAACAGATCAGTAGGAACTGTGAACGGTGGGGAAGACACAAAGAAAGCCTGAGTACTGGGTTGGCACTGCTCCGTATGTTTCATCTGGACAGGTACAGGAGCATGCACTGCGTACGCTCCTGTGTGCTGATTTTCTTGAATGTTTTGCTTGAGATCTCTTTGGTCACTGCTTTTGTGGTGAGTTCTGATCTGCAGTTTTTCTCATATTGCTGTGTGTCAGACGTGTTGTCTGAATACAGTGGAAAGAATGTAAGTTTATTTTTCTTACTTTAGCTGTCCGTTTTTCACCTGTTTGATTTGTGTATCGCTTTCCTGTATTTAATGCTAAAAGTATGAAAACTGCAGTGTGTCACAGAGGTACCATAAGTAGCTGTGAACGACTGAGCCCCAGTACCAGAAGCTGCAGAGGGCTGAGGGTTAATTTACCATTCTTCTCACAAGGTGTTACTGCCCTGAAAAATCACCAGTCCATCTGTAGTATATGCAACGGCTGCATATTAAATTCCATCTGTCAATTGATGTTACACTCATGGCCTTCTAATTAAAATAGAACCCAGCATTTCAGGAATTCTTGTGCTGGAATGTGGCATCGCAAGAAATTTTAGATTCTCATATTGTCCCATTTTAGGGTGACCATGATTTTGCATTGATACTAAAAGGCATTTCAGAACTGCCAGTACCTTCTACACAGGTAGTTAGGTAGGATGAATGGCACAGCTCTCTTAGAACAGAGTAGGATTAAACTGTGATATGTGTCGCTTGTCAATAGCCCGTATCATTCTGGAGACCCCGCGGTGGTGGACGAGGTAGAGTCACCAACTCCCACTGCAGTATTTTCAGCCCCTTGCTGTTTGATGTGTTCATTGCAACGCCAAGACTTCAGGTGTTCTTGTTTATATGAGAATTTTCACTTTTTTTTTTTTTTTTAATTGGTGCAGAGGAAGACTTGAGGATTTGAATCCCAAAAATTGAGGCATCAGAAGGTGAAATTGAAAATGATTTTTGAAGCCAGTCCCAGGGTATTTTTGGTATCTGACTCATGATCTTTCTGAACCGCTGGCAAAACACTTCTATTGTAGTTTGATTTTACAGTGCCTCCATTTTGGTGGCTTCTGTTACTGGATATTTTATTTTAGTGAGAGAACAGCCAGAATTTGTGTTATAAGTGTGGGTGTCAGGAAGTTAAGTACTCACACGAAGGCTGAATGGCTCAGCAGGTATTAATCGTCATATTGATTCTGCTGCCTTCTTGCATTCAGGTCCAAAATTTAGCAACCCACACTGGAAACCTTTAAGTACACCCTTGTTGATAAGCCCACTGTTCCATTTGTAGCAGGATCAATCTAACCCTTAAGTACACCAAATTTTGCATTGTCTGATGGAGTGGCACTGACATAAAGCGAGGAGGGTTTCAGTGGGGTGCGGTAGCATTGATTGCGTGTGGCCATTGAAACGAGCACTGAAATAGAGAGGTAGGAGAGAGCAACTCCTGCTGTGCTGTTTTTCATCTTTTGTTCCCTGCCGTTGTGTCTGCCGGCACATTTGCATGTAGTGGTACCTTGCAAGCAGGTAGTGTGCCAGTACAGAGCAGGGGGCTGCCCTGATGGAACACCTCATTATTTAGATCTGCCCATGCCAGGATGAGGCGGTGGCTAAAGTACTGGAACAGGTCTCTGACAACGTCTGCACCGTACTTCCTTTGCTCAAATTTGAGGAACGAGCCTGGTGTAGACACAGCCTATCTAAGCACACACATTGCTCGATGACCTTTTCAACCCTGCAGATTCAGATCGCAGAACTTTGCATGATGAATTCTGGGATCACAGTTAATCATTACTGAGCTGGGTGTAGATGGAATCATGGAACCCTGCTCCTGTCATTCTCTGGAAACAATGGCTTGGTTAGCTGCCAGGAAGCGGTTTGGCCGGCCCCTCCTGTGGGTTCCCTCAGAAATAATGCGGGCTGGATCGTGACCCCTCACACTGTGTGTGCCTGGAGCTCAGCTCACTACAAGTCTGTGACTTCTCCGTGTTTACTCAGGTAGCCCAAGTGCCAAGAATTAATTGATTTCATCCTACACTGCAGAGCAGAAGCACAAGGAGTGGCTCTGATCTTGCCATTGAGTGTACAGGGGGAGCTTGCACCATGGTGAGGCTTCCCATCATTGAGAAGCTTTAAATCAGAGGCTGGGGCTCTGTCGTGAATGAACGAACCAGGTTCGCACACACTAGATCTCACAGACTTGTTCATAGGCCAGCATTTCAGAATGCCTAAAATACAACAAATTCTATGCTCAGTTGTTGAGGCTTGTTGGATTTTTCCTCGAGCTGGAAAAGTGGTTTGCTTTGTTTATTTTATGTTTGACAGTGTATGAGTAAAACCACACCTGATGCAAAATTAACACCAACACAAGAAGGATGACAATATTTTTCTCTACCATACTTTTGCTTGTGACTTGTTGGAAACTGGGCTTATTTTATTATTTTAATAAGCTCCTGCTTTTTGTTGCAGTTGCGTTTCTCAGCATGTTCCCAGGGGAGACTTCAGCTGCCAGTCTGAGAACTCTCTGTAAAAGCGATGCTCTTGCCTGCTGGGCAAACTCTGCTTCTGCTACAAATTTAACATCGTGAATTCCTGGCATAATTCTAATCTGGTAACAGTAGATTGATCTTGAGGGAAACAAGTTCCTGTGGTGTTTCAGGTTTCATTCTACTGAAGTATAGATGACTTTTATAACCCTATGCTATGTCAAGGAAGGTGTACTGCCTAGCTCACACTGATTTCTGATCATCACCAGTCTTCCATCTTGTTCCAAAACAACCTGAATCTTTCAGTGAAAATTATGATACTGTATTTTGCTCAAACATTCTGGCATCTTAGAGCAAATATTTTTTTTTTCTGTCAATTCTGTTTTGGAAAAGGAAGCGCTCTTTTAAAGGCTGAATTCATTTAAATACGTAAGTCCTGGTTCTCATGGGGCAGTCCCTGCGCGACACTTCAGTGGATGTATACCTAGTGGTCAGCAGCTTGTGGCTGAGGGGAGGAAGCTGCAGAGGGAGCTTCCCCTTGCAGGCAGCTCTGCCTTGTTCCTAGCCCACTCTTTTCCACCACTGGTGTTCCCAGAAGGGTACATCAGCTGTGAGACAGCCCCTCACGCTGTGTCTCTGCCCTTTGCAATGGCTGTGAGCACCTGCCCTGCGCCTGGCGTTCTGTCAAGCCTTAGAGCTGGATGGGGACACAGCCATCCCATCTCTCTCCGTGCTCTCCTGCTTGGAGAGCCTTGTGGTGCCATATGGGCGGTGAGAACACCGATGGTCCTTCCTCGGAGGGATTGAGCTGTCTGAACATGCTGTGTTTTCCTCTCAGTGTTCTTGGCCGTCCCTAACGCTGTGCACACACAGTGCATGCAGCTAGCTTTACCTTTGTTGCCACCCTTCCTGAACAGTCTGTGTCGTCCACGCTGGGATTCCAGTCACTGTGGGTATGGGAACAATCTTTATGCATATTGTTAAGGGCTGTCCTCAAGCTCTTCGTTTACTAAAATATACACGGTGCCTGCCTCCTGCCGGTGTCTTTGATCTCTGCATCAAATTCTTTTTTGTCTAGGGAAAAATGGGACATGGGAGAGAGTCAGGAAGATTGACACCAGATAAACAGGAATAGATGAAATTGTCAGTAAACGAGAGAGCTGTCTTTCTGCCCGTAATAAAATCCTGCATGTCAAATTGATTGATTTATCTTTAATTTTGTCATCGTACATATCACCAAATAGATGTTGTTAGGGATAGACTAAGTATATTTTGACTTTTTTTTAAATCTAGTTCAGGTAAATAAATACATTTTCTACACAGCTCTACTTAGCATATTTCCAGCAAAAAGTGACCAGGAAAAGGAATCTACTGTGATGATGCAATTCTTTGTGAGTATGGATACTAAATATTATAAATTCTCTGAAAAAAAATAAAAGAGAGTGCAGCACCTTTGGATGGAATTGTACTTTATTTTATCTTACTTATGGCTCCTTCCTACTACAGAGCTGGAGCACAGGGTCCTTTTTCCCATCAGATGATGGGTTAATTCTGAAACAAAGGTCTGTGACTGCCTGGCTGCTGGATTTGCAGAAGGCTGGAGGTACATTTTTGCTTCAGCTGTCATGTTGATGAAGATCTACACTACCCTGAATTACTTTCCAAATTCAATAAGGAAGATATTTAAATATCAGAATAAATATAACCAATTTATGGGACAATTTATGCATCCACTGTGACCTGAAGTACCTGTCCAGAGGAATTCTTTTTTTCTGTGTGCGGGGGTGCTCTTTAACGTCTGAAAGATCATAATTAGCATGTTCCTATAATTAGTACTGCTATGAACTTTTTCAAATGCCTGGTGCCATTCACATCATTTTGGTATCTGAGCACGTATACCTCTTAAATATTTTAAGTGTCATAGGAGCCCAGAGGGTAGGTCACTGCTCCAATCTGTCTTGCAAGATGTAAAGTGCCTTTCCTAGGGTGATGCAAGTCTCACAGTAGGAATGTATGAAGAAATTGAGCTCATTGTCATGGATTTCAGCCCATTTTCTTTTTTTTAAAAAAATAATAATTTAAGAAAGCCTCTCTGCTCTAAATTTCTGTCTGATACAGCCCAGTGAGGGTATTGGGATTATGATGAGTCAGAGCCTAAGCCTCTCAAGGTTCATATACACAGTATAAACAGAGTTGTTCTGTTAGGCAAAATGATTCAGAGAATTTAAAACTGAAGAAGCTGTTAGGAACCACTGATTGCTTCAGCACTGCGGGGTGCTAAGAGTCACCAGGTAGCTCTGTGTGGGGGCCAATGGCTTCTGCTTCGCTAAAAGCTCTCTGCCAGAGAGGGGCTAGCCTTCATCTGAAAACCAAGACAGCAATAATCTGCTGCTGTCCTCAGTTGTTTGCTTCAAGGAAGGGTCACTCCTGCTGCTTCCGTAATTGCCTGCTTTCTTAATTGTAGGTTGCCTGTGTTTTACACGAAATCAGCAAATGCCTGTCTCTGCTGGGTTAACAGGTCCTCAGCAGTCACCATTCTTTCCCTGTAAAAGTTTGTGTATTGTGCAGGCAGATCACCCCTCAGGCTGTGTCAGGGTGACTGACCAGGCTGAGCTCCTAAAATCCGAGCCATTGGCTGTCTTCTGTGCATCTCCAGTGGTGGGGAGCATGTTTTCCTTCATCGTTCTTTTCAAGTGGCCTCAACCTGCAATGATTCAAATCTCTCTCTGTAGCTATCCTGTCCTTGTTATTCATTTACTCTGCTGGTCTCACCTGTACATTTTGAAATGTTTATTTCCATTATTGTTGATTTATACTCTGGAACATCACATTTGATGGTATTTTCCTATTTACAAGTGCTTTGGTGACCTGTCATGTAGCCCAGACATTCACAGAATCACAGAATGGTTTGGGTTGGAAGGACCATTAAAGCCCACCCAGCCCCAACCCCCTGCCATGGGCAGGGCTGCCATCCACCAGCTCAGGCTGCCCAGGGCCTATCCAGCCTGGCCTTGAGCACCTCCAGGGATGGGGACCTATACTGATCCTATGCCTTAAAGAGATCATGATTTAGGACACTGAAGACAAAAGTAGTGGGGTTGGGTGAGATGAAGAGGGCATATTTCTGCTGTGTTCAGGCTATTTACATGTGTGGTTTGTTCCATTCTGTTTCAAAGTACGTATTGAATGTGTCATTCCTTGTGTTTGAAATAGTAGCAGAGTAACTTAATGGTTACTAAAATAATGAGATCCCACCATCCCCTTACTGATTCATCTAAATAATGTATGGATTCTAATTTCAATCTGTGTTACCTGAGGCAGCTCTGGCATCCGATAAAACAAATGATCTTTGCATTCTTCTCTGCTTCCCTTTTGATTTTCCTTGAAAGACTGAGGTGTTTCTGTAACTAAGCGAGACTGCCCTTCAGATGAGAGGGAAAAGAAGCAGCCTAAGAATTCCATCCTTTGTCTTACAGCTGTTTTCTCTCAGTGACTCAAAATATATTTGTTTTCCTGCTAAATATTTCTATTTCTTGTGGTCAGAACTGAGATTTAACACCCATAGGAGTTCCTCTTTTCATTTTTCTTTTGATACACAACTTACATGTGTAATGTGTGACCTTGTGCTATGGATTGCAGGCGTAGCATGAGTGAGAATCCCATGTTCATTTCTTAATCAATGTATCCTAATTAATTAGAGGAAGGATGCTTCTGTTCTGATTGTGTATCAAAAAGCAACGTGGTGAAAATACAGATTTGTGAGGACAGGACAGTGTACGTGTGGCTGAGATACCTGGGGCAGAGCTTCTTGACAAGAATTGCCGCAGCCCTTGGAAGTGCAGGCCGCAAGCAGGGAGCCCGCGGGAGCTGTGACTGCAGCAAACAGGCAGCGTTACACCCCAGGCCATCCCGACTCTGTAATGGAAACAGAGAATCCGGATCAAGCTACGAAGCAGCTATTAACCAGGCTTGTCCCCCAGGCTGGCCGTGGAGATGGTATCTCTTACTGGAGGGGAAGAGGGAACAGCTGGGGCCTGGCACTGTACCTGCAGTGAGCGGCTCTGCCTTCAGGCAAGGGCAGCCCACTGCACTGCTTCTGGGCCTGCAGCACGGAGCGCTCCTCATTTGTGTTACAGATTGTGAACAGACTGGTAGCTGCTCCCTCTTAAAGTGACAGCAACTCACGGGCCACTTGGAAATGCTAGTTGCCACAAGCAGGGTATTTTACTCTAATAGCTGTCTGGATATTGAGATTTTTAATATTCCAAGAGTCTGCCTGCTCAGAACGGTAGGCTGGGGAGATGGAGTGGACAGCTGGCATAGTGTGCGGACACTTGAACCTGGAAATGAAAACACAGCTGCTGGATCTAATTTTAAACATAGGTCTTGATCGGAGCCCTCTAGATCCTAATTGTCGCTAACCGTAGAGAGGCGTGAAGTTCAAGGCCCTGGTAAAAAGCTTTGTGAGAAGAGAAGGGAAGCCATCCTTGCTCCAGTTATGGTATTTCCATTTTTCACAGTAAGTACTGTCAACTGAAAGAAAACGTGAGTGGAAATAACTTCTGGCTTGTGCATAGTCCAGTGTTGCTATTACTACACGCGCAGCATTTCAGGGTGGTGGTAGCGGGAACCGAGGCTCGCTGCCCTTAAAGCACAGGGGCAGGTAGCACGGTTTCAGACTGGGAAACTACGTCAAAGAGTGTTTTTTTTCTCAATATTTTTAAAGAATATACAGTGACCGTATCAGTCACAAGATGATATAATTCAGAGTTTTTACATCAGGTGTCAGGAATGCAGCTGGCGTTAGCAGCAATCTGGAGTGCCATCTAGCGGGGCTGTGCAACTCTGTCTATTTTTTAAGCTGGTACAATAACCACAAATAATGTTGTAACGGTGCAATGTTTCATTTAGGATTAGAGAATTAGACATTTTACTAATTCAGCAGCCAGGTTTTTCAAGCTTCTGTTCTGCTTTCAGGATGCTATGGCCAAATTGTGTGTGGCTGTTTGCTTTCTAAGTACGACAGTACTGCTCTGCTTTATTATGACTAGGATGGTAACATTGGGGGTTATGGAAGGATTTCATTCTCTTTAGGAAGCTCGGTACCCTGTGAGAATTTGCAGTAGGTGTGGAAACATGCAGCACAGTGCTGCTGTGATGTGAAGATTCCCCCATGTTAGACCACCCTGTTCACCATGCAATGGGTTTGGAAATAGCTCTGCTGGCTTTTATCTGCTTCAGAAAAGCAAAACTTCCAAGGTTTTAAAGCAGAATGTGCTTCTGACTTATATAAAGTTGAAAATTTAAGAAATAAGAGTAAAAAACAAAAGTATATCTTGTGGGCTGTTTTGGTTTTTTGTTTGTTTTTTTACAGAACTTTAAACTGCAACCTGCATTTACATTTATGGTCCCTGGTTAGGCTATAAATCTGACTGAAATATAATTGCATTGTTCTAAAGGCAGTCTACTTAAACTGATTTAATTCTCTGATACAGAGAATCTAAATTAGTTAATGGTTAATGATCACATTCAATTAGAAGCTCAATATGCAAATGACGGTCTTTTCCCCTAGGGCAGTATGGGTGAAGCAGAAGGATGTTTGTTCTAAGGAGGCACGTCAAATCCTCGTTACAAAGCAATGTAAATAGAATGAAAAGAGATAAAAGACAGTCAGAGCTGTGGTTGGGGGGCAGAGACCATAAATGTCCACGCAAGAGATTATGTTTCATTTAAGCATGCCCCCTAATTTCCTTTCAACAGCGTTAATCCAGCTGGTATTTGATTTGTGTTACATTTAAACTTACAGGTTTCCTGCCTTCTGTACAACTGAGTGCTGCTCAGGTTGGCTGAACCCAAAGGCTTTGAAATGACAGCTGCCAGGGATGGTTTATTTCAATTTTTCTGTCACGTCTGTGTCCTTTCTAAGCATTTTTATCTGTACCTGCTGCCTAATGCTCGTATCGTCAACAGGCAAGTTCAGAGCTACCAAAATTGCCCAAGGAAGACCAGAAAGCACGGAACGCGCTGTTAGCTGACATCCAGCAGGGAACTCGCTTAAGAAAAGTGACTCAAATCAACGACCGAAGTGCTCCGCAGATTGAAAGTAAGTTCCTGAGGAAGGGCCCTGCAGGGTGGGCTCTGCAGAAGCCCCAGCAGGGGTGGGGAGGTCAGCTGGGCAGCGCTCAGACCGAAGGGCGGGTCTGAAGTTCATCCAAGGACAACATCTTAAACATGGCTTTAGGATGTGAAAGGGGAGAGTTTAATTTTCTAAACTTACATCCTGTTCTGAGATCAACAGCTGTTAACACTTCATAATAAGGCTGCAACTGGATGTCACCTCGACAGGCATTCCTTGTTCCAAAAAAAAAAAAAAAAAGTCATGTAATAATGAAACCCATGAGAGTTTCTTATTAAAATAATTACTTAAACAGGAATTACTGGCTCTAGCAGAAGTGTTGTTCTTTACTAGATAAAAAGAACAAAAGATGCCAAAAAAATCTGGAAGTGTAAATTGAATGCCTCTGAAACAGGAATGTTTACCTTCATAACCTCTTCTAGCTGGGAACGTGTGGCTGATCATTTAAAATCAGAGAGAAGATTAACTTATAACAAATTATAGCAGTTGGTAGAGCCTTCTTGATTTAGTTTTTGTTCTCACCCGAACCCTTTCCCGGGCGTCTTGCCAATGGCAGAACCCTGTTGTTGTTTTGTTGGTTTTCTTTATTGTTATTATTTTCTTGTCTACCTTAGTGTGACAATGCTAAAAGAAAGTATTTTGGGAATAGTAAAGGGAAAAGGTAAGACAGAAAGATAGGTTATAAAGATCTTGACATGCTTGATCAGCTAAACCGTGTGTCACTCCTGACAGGTGTTCTGTTCAGTCTCTTGCTGTAAGGCTCCACTGAGGACGCTGCGTTCCATTGCTTTGCAGTCAGCAAGGGAGATTCTCCAACAAAGATTTCATAAATACCTGTGATCTGAAGGTCACATATGTGGTCTAAGACAACTTCGTGCTGGTGCCATCAGTGACTTGAGATTAAAAAGCACCAGAGGGCGCAGTGCTTCAAGACACTGGTCAGGCAATAATGGTAATTTGCTGTATGGACAGTAGCTGTCTTTACTGAGTCAATTTAGAGAGGAAAAGGTCTGCTCGTGGCTGTATTTGTTGGTGCTAAGTCTTAGCAGCCTGAAAGCATGGATAAAATGGCATTCTGCTTTACTTCTTTTTTTTCTTTTTCATATAACAGAACCCAAAGGAACTAACAGAGATGGAACTAACCCAGCCATTAACAAAGGTGGCTCTCAGCAGCCTCTGGGAGGCTTATTTGCTGGTGGCTTTCCCGTTCTCAGACCAGCAGGCCAGAGAGACATGTCAGGTGAGGGCTTCATTTGTATGAAAGGATATCTGGGGGGAACTGCAATTGGGAATAAAAGTACTTGGGGGATAGCTTTAGTGATGCTTTATTTTTTTTTTTTTTTTTTGAACCTGTAATTCACCTTCTGACCTTGAAAGCATCAGTTAGTGTGCTTGAAATCATCTTTGTAGATCTCAACTACTTCATTCCTTAAAATGTGAATAATAAACTACAGTTATACTGGATAAGAAATAGATTCAGTATACTCTGCAGAGTTTTACATGGATATTTTTTACATTAGCCTAATGTAAACTTGTAACTGTGCCTCAGATAAGCTCAGATTTAATACTCTACCAACTTCAGCACAAATGGCAAAGAAGTCACATTTCCTTCCCCCCATTAGTGTGTATTTTTATGGTATTACAGGTTTATATATGACTGTAGAGTTTAATGTTTAAGACTTATGCCTTCTGGTTTTTATGAAGTACAGTTCTGATCCAGCAAGGTGATTTATTGACCTGCAAAGTAAGGTAGTTGTGACTTCACAAGGACAGGAGCAAGGCCTGAGTGGGAGCCCTACTGCTGCTTTCACCTCTTTTCAACTCTAAAAGAGTGGCAGCAGTGACCTCTGGTGCTGCTGGGCAGCTGGTGCCTGCCCAGGCAGTACAGAACATAGCAAGCATTTGCAGGGAAAGACAGAACCTGACTCTCCCTGCATCTGTTTTTTCTGGAAGACAAGCTCAAGATGCTCAGTGCTGCTTGTGATTGGGCTTCCTTACAAAGCTGCAGTAGCTGCTTTGAGTTATTCTTAAACTAGGACCGTACTTGTCAGGATATGTGAATATAGAATGAGATACCTTTCTGACATCTTGCTTTCAGAAAAATCTGGACGTTTACTTAGGCAAATGTATAATGTAAGGTCAAGTGTCTTTGGGCATTTGCTGTTGAAAAGAAAACATCTGAACCTGTACCTTCTATTAAAAATCCAGGGGATTGAGATTTATGTAACGTTGATGCGAATTTTTTAATCATAAGGACTTAACTTTAAGGAGGCAGGTGGATGTGTGTCAGTCTAGGCATGTTCCTTGAGGCCTTCCCCCCAGACCCTTGATACCCCCAAGCAGACGGCTCGTTCGTGTTCAGCTGGCTGTGCCAGGCAGATGAGGCCACTGTGAAGGCCCACAGCCTCCGCAGAGAAGCACCTTCTCCTTCAGGTGCTCTGTGCTGCAGAGAGGGGAGCAGGGTCTCTCAGCAGGTCAGTGTTGAACCAAGCAGAGTCTCTGGTGCCCGCTGGGATACGCCACCTCCCAGACCCCTTACAGCAGGGACAACTTGTGGGATATGATGTGTTTTGGGTGGATTAGTTTGATCACTCGGAGTGACCGCTGGGGAAGGAAGATGAATGGTGCTTTTTGCACAATTTTGTCTGATGACTCGGGACAAAAAACTGTTGTATCAGGTACGATATCTCTTTTTCAGGCGGGAGGCCTGGGCAGCCTCCTGGAGTCCGGGCAGCCGCTCCCAAGGCCACGGCCCCACCGAACAGCACTGCAAAGGCTGCCACTAACTCCTCCAACCCACCCGAAGGCCCCTGGGCAGCTGCCCCGCCAGAGCCTCCCAGCACCTCACGGGCCGGCCCCGCACGGCCCAGCCTGCCTGCACCTCCGCCGCCACCGCCGCCTCCAGCCGCCAGCAAACCTTCCCTCACCTTCCCTCCCCCTCCGCCTCTTCCCCCTCCGGCAGAAAGGCCTTCCAAGGGGGTATCCCCCGGCTCTGCTCCTCTGCCCCTGCTCCCTCCTCAGGCTGACAAGCCCACCAGGTTTCAAGTAGGTGCTTCACACCTGCCTCCTCCTCCTCCTCCCTTACCCCCTTGTGGATTCCCAGCCAGGACAGCTGATTTCTCTGCTGCTGCTTCCCCTCCATCAGAAGTAAGGGATTATCCACCTCCCACACCACCCCCGCCGCCTCCTCCTCCACTCCCCGCATTTCCCCCAGCCTCAAACAGGCTCTCCTTTCCCCCCTCCCCAGCCTTCACCAGTGGTGGTGGACACCAGGAAGAAGAGACCAGGCCGAGGCCCAGGTGAGAGCGGTGTTTGCTTGAAGTAAGGTTTCTACTTCTACTGTCCAGTGGGGCAATGGCACTGATGGCTGGAGAGCTTGCAGGGGTAGGGATGGACAGTTCACGTAGCAGCAGCATGAAGTCCATCATGTGGGAGGAACGCTTGTAGTTAGCACAGTGTGTAATGAGCATGCCAGACCTCAGGCTCTTCTGGCAGCAACATCTGCCAGATCTGCAGTTACGCAAATTCCAGCCTACTTGTAACATCTTTCTGCTGTAACTGTGCCGTCTGGAGCTAGATTGAAAACAGTTGGGAAGCTTTACGGGAGAGAATAGGATAAATATGGCGTCACTGCAGCCACAGATGCATAAAGGCAAACATAGATGCAGTCCTCTGCTTTTCAACAAAGAGGAGTGGGCGATGCCTCCTGTGGTCAAGGTGGTAGAGCCAAAGGCTCCTCTGACTGCCTGGGTAGTGGGGATGTTGGTTCATGCTTCCCTGAGCAGATGATATGAGGAACTGTTTTCAGGCCTCATATAATGAGGATAATAAAAAATGAGTCTCGATCTGCGTGGGTTTGAGAAATGGAGACAGCTACTTAATAAGGAACATTTGAAGAAAATGTTCTGTACCCTGTATCTTAGCAGCCACATGCCGAGAGAAAGATTACTGGTTCCCTTTGACAGCCATGGGAAAGGCTGTCTCGGTGCAGCAGATCAGCTGCTTTGTGACGGTGATTAATGCTGCTTGGGAATTGTCTCATGAACCATTATTTCATCAAGATGACTTTCTTGTGGTGATTCAACTTCTGAGGTTTCCATTGTGGTTATCTAGGGAGAGAAGCATTTTGCTTATCTCGGGGCTAACTTGGAGGCCTCAGGGCACAGTTCCTGCGGTAGGTCTGGACAGAAGATGTAAACTTTGAAGGCCCTTGCAACTGCTCTGTAAAATACGTGGGAATAATGTTAATTCCACTGCATAGCTGCCAAAAAATGTCAGGAAAAGATTTTGCTTTAGAGATACCATCTAGTGATGTTTTTTCTTAAAGAAACTTCTGGCTTGTGTGAAGGTGAGAATAGTCTCCCCCTCCAGGATGGGACAAAGCCATACTTCAGATCTCATACTTTCCCTAGGACTAGAAATAGCAAGCTCCAGCCAGCTCAAGTAGTGACTTAAATTTAGAACTTGATGCTGTAAATCCACAGTCAGGCTTGCCAAAGTGCAGCTGTGAAGTCACCTATGGCAGCTGGCTACGCTTACCCCAAATACTGCATTCCTTTTTATACCCCCTCTGCTTCTGTGCAGAGCTTGCTGCCAGCTTCGTTGACGCACGACGACCTTTGTGTGATGGTCTGCTCTCTTTTTCAGGAGCTGGTGCTGGGAAGTTAGCCACTCCTCCACAGCCACCAGCCAGATCACCAACGACTGAACTTACCAGCAAGTCTGGAGTCTCAGCCTCGGCAGCAGCGCATGACCCCTACCCACCGCTCAGAAATGGAAATATGCATATCATTGGTAATGGCATCTAAATTAACTTCCGCTGAAGATTTTAGTGCAAAAGCCTTTGTGGCTCAGACCTTAAAAACTCACTCAAGTCTTTCTCGTGACAACATGGTAGTGTGACTAGATTGATAGAATTTTTTTTGTAGAACTCTTACAATGAGAGAAAATGAAGGCTTTTTCACAAAGGTTTTGAACCATTCAGTAGAACTTAGGAACTACCTGCAAAATTATTTAAGATTCTGAAAATTTGCTGTACTGTGCTTCTGTTACTATTCTTCCAAACAGTTCGCAGACATTTAGTGACTTCAATCCTATACAGCAAAGCCTGCTAAGAACTACTTTAGCGGTCTGATGAATTGGCCATTCATTCTTGCTAAATTGCTTGAAAACCACTAGGAATACATCTATTACCACAACATCAGCAGTGTGGAAAACTGGAACGGCTGCCAGAAGCTTAACTTCAGTTAGCACCAGGCAGGGTTTGCAACTAAGCCAGAAAACTTGGATGGCTCAACACTGCTTATCTGGAGTAAGCCACTGTCTATTCCGGGAAAACAAGTCAGCATTTTTCACTGAAATTAATTGTGGCAATTTTATTTTTTTGAATCTCTCTCTAACGGTAACTAATGTTTGTTTCCCTGAAACTTCCCAGATGACTTTGAATCTAAATTTACTTTCCATTCTGTGGAGGATTTCCCCCCACCTGATGAATTCAAGCCATTTCAGAAAATATATCCCAGCAAGATAGCTAGAGGTAAGTGTGTAAATATGAGCACGTCAGAGAGTTATCCAATAGCATTAAATACGGTGAGGGAAAACAACAAACAAAAGCCAGCAGTGATGTGAAAAGCTGGGCTGCAAGTGTAGGCACAGATAGGGCTGAGATTTGTTATGGTGGTAACAGAGACCAAAGGTACAGTGAAAAGCACTCGTTACTCAAAAGACTTAGTAGGAAAAAATAAAATTATGTGGCTTGACGTGCAGTTTGTGTTCTTTAGATTGTTGAAATTGTGGAGCTCTGAAGTTAAAACAATGATGTCACGTAGGCTTAGTCTGCTACTGAGTTGTTTTATCTGTTCATGAACTTGTGAAATGAGAGAAGAAAGGTGACTTGATCCATGTCTTCTATCGTTCGTCTTGATTTGAATCCTATGCATGGTGCTTTACACACCTGAACAACGAAGGCAAATACCTGAACCTTAGCAGAAAAGTAGCGACTGACCGAACCTCGTTTTGTTTTTGCTTAACTTAGAGTTTTTGTATCAGGTCTCTGTTGTTAGAGGAAGTTCACCTATCCAGCTTTGCACAGTGGTTGTTGAAGGTGCTGGAACAGCTCGTGCCTGTATTCCGCTTTCTGTATTATTAGATCAGCTATTTATCTCCAGTTGTTTATTTTTGTTTCCATGCCAATGTACTTTGCATGACTTTTCACAGCAGTTTAAGTCAGCCTAAATCACCGTCCACATCTAACTTTTTTTTAACTGAAAGGTGACAGAGTGTGAGCAGCACGTATCAATTCAACATGAGGTGACAAACACAACTTAGGTTGTTTAAACTGCTGTAGGACTACATCCAAAATACATTCCCAAACTATGCATCTATCTCCTCTGAATGAACCTGTCTTGTATATTTACAGATCCCTCCAAAAATCCACCATTAAGAACACACGTGAGATGAGGAGAATCGTCTGATGCTTTCTGGACTGGTGTTAAAAATGGAGAACATCCAGATAATACATGAAACTGAAGGGGTCCCCATTACGGTGATAGAAATTGTATTTTAATCACAAGTGCTGCAACGTTAACATTTTTATAAACTGGAAGAGAGATGTAAATGATACTTTTTGAAGTACTTTGTGGCATATACAGCAGAAGAATGTTAGCACAGGCTTTTAAATATTGTATATATGTGGATATTTTTTAAACAAAGAAGCATAAAATTTCAATTATTTGTAGTGTTCTTATCAAGCTGATATGTTACCTCAAAGAATACTTTTTGCATGGTGTGCCTGTAGTTCATTTTTCCTCTTCCATCTTCAGTTTTAAGTATTTTGGAAATCCTCCAGTTATTATTCAGACATTTTTCAAGGAACTATCAGAAACTAACATGATGCCTTTAGTCTCTTTGTGTGTTTCTTCACCTCTTGTATTCTGTTTGTGCTCAGATTGCAGCAGAATGGCACTTTCATGAACAGACAGGCCCACAACCTTCTTCTCATCAAGCATGAAGAGGAAGGAGATGAGATAAAGGGTTGTGGCTGCTGTTGAGCCTACCTCTTACTACAGATCCTTATAGGATAGTGAACATTTGAAGATGCCCAGCTGGGTAGGGTGGCAATGGACCTGACAAAGATGGCAGAACTTTTCCAAAATGGATAAAGAGGAAGTTGTTCTACTATAAGCAAAAGTGGTGTATGTGAATATACATGCCATCAAGTGCATATGAAAGGGTACATGTCCTGTCTTTTCCTGCTGGCAAAGTGGATATTATTAACCATTTGTATTAATAATAACCATTATAATAACCATACATAACCATTGCTTTTTACCCAGCAATTAAGAGGCCTTTTGATAATAGTAAACAAGCAACTAGAGCTACTGTTGTTCACCTATAGCAGTAGTGAGAATGCATTTCCAAAATACACCATATAGAATAAGGAGTCCCTAAAGTGGTGGTTCCTATGAATTGAATTGGTTGAAAAACATAAGCCAGCCAGGGACAAGACTTGAGCTTCTGCTTTTAAGATACAGCCTGTAGTGAGGTGTTTGGATCATTGATGTTCAGATCATCAGGTTTCTGTTTCAAGCAAGAGTTACACAAATGCAACATTTTACTGCATTCAGAAGAGCTGCCACCAGCTTGTGGGAGGTGATGCCTCCCCTCTACTCAGCAGTGGTGAGGGCACACCTGGAGTGCTGGGCTCCCCAGAACAAAAGAGACATGGACATACCAGAGAGAGGCCATCATAGGGCCATCAAGATGATGAAGGGACTGGAGCATCTCTTCTGTCAGGAGAAGTCAACTATCTTTTCTATCTCTTCTGTCAGAAGTCTTCTGTCTCTTTTATTAGGAGTAATCAACATAGATTCACCAAGGGGAAATCATGCTTGACCAATATGGTAGCCCTCTATCATGTCATCACTGGCTGGGTAAATGGTAAGGAGAGAGCAATGGATGTTGTCTACCTTGACTTCAGCGCTGTCTCTCATAACATTCTCATAGGTAAGCTTAGGAAGCGTGGGACAGATAAGCGGACAGTGAATTGAGAACTGGCTGAATGACAGAGCTCAGAGGGCTGTGATCAGTGGCACAGAATCTAATTGGAAGCCTGTAGCTAGTGGTGTGTGGTCAGTCACTTGGGTCCAGTCTTGTTCAATATCTTCATCAATGACCTGGACAAAGCTGGGACACACCATAAAGATGTGCTGTCCTCCCGTGAGACCTGGAGAGGACTGGTTGAGGGTGAGAACGTTGGGGGCAGAAATCATGAGATAGTGGAGATCAGGATCTTGTGTGGAAAAAGCAAAGCAATTAGTAGGATTGCAACCCTGGACTTCAGGACAGCCAACTTTGACCTCTTCAAGGACCTACTTGGAGGTATCCCATGGGCTAGAGTGTTGGAAGGTAAGAGGGTCCAAGGGAGTTGGTCAACACTTACTTAAACACCACTTCCTCTAAGCTCGAGATCGGTGCACTCCTACGAGCAAGAAATCAGGGTAAGGTGGAAGGAGTCCTGCATGGATGAGCAAGGTCCACATGGATATACTCAAAGGCAAGAAGAAAGTCTATGAAATGTGGAAAAAATGCCTGACCACTTGGGAGGAATACAGGAACACTGTCAGGGCCTGCAGGGATGCGACAAGGAAGGATAAGGCCCACTTGGAATTAAATCTGGCAAAGGAAGTCAAGGACAACAAAGGCTTTTTTAAGTACGTATGTCAATAGTAAAAGGAAGACTAGGGAAAATCCGCTACTGAATGAAGCGGGTGCTCTGGTAACAGGGGATGCTGAGAAGGCAGAGATACTGAACAGGGATCTTCAACAGCAAATCCAGTGGAGGGCCACAGAGATGGTTGAGGCCTGGAGCGTTTCCCTTATGAGGAAAGGCTGAGAGACCTGGGACTCTGTTGCCTTTGGGCAATAGTATTTGGAAAAGACAGATAACTACATCCTTGCATATCTCTGCTTTTCTCTTAGTTCTTGTAACAGCTCAGTTCTGCTGTGACTCCTACTCCCACCCATACATGCTTACGGTGTGGGGATGGTGTAAGGGTAAGAAACATTTGAAACTCTTGCCTGTAAGACTCCAAAGAACCATCATTAGTTTTTTATAATGCCTTGTTCTCCATGTGAAAAAAAATTAGCGATGCTTTGACCAATACTTACTGTCACCACTATTATAGTTACTAATAAATATGCATGAATGCAGTAATAAGCAGGGGTCAGCATATACACTGCTTCTCAAACTGGAAAAAAGTTTAATACCAAATTAAATAATATTTTGCTGTATTATTATTAAAGGTTGATGTATTGCTGGTTCACATTTGTTTTGGAACTTCTGTACAACTCTGTAATAAGTACCTTCATAAATATTAAAAAACTAATTAATGCTCAGACCACATGCCAGAAGATATCTAATAGAAGACAAATTTTGTTTTTATTATGATTAGGAGTGTTTTAGAAACATCTTTTAGTGATTAAACTAGAAAGCCTGTGTGTATTTCTAAGTGTTGGTGCAGTGTTATTTCATGCCTATTAAATCGTTGTTCAATACCGTTAGAGCTTCAGAAATTCCTAGCGTTAGGATATAAAGAATCACACAGATTGGTCTCACTATGCCCTTGCACTAAGCCACAGGACCACTGCAGTTTTCAGGCCATGGGGGTGCTCTGGTTTTCTCAGAGTTGTAGGTCCAGCAACTGTAACCAAGCACGTTACTGTAGGACAGTTTGGTTTTTGTTTGGTTTTAATTCACTACATAATATCCTGCTTTTGCTTTAGCTATTAGAAACACTACCTGGATCGCTGTGCTCAAAACAATTAGTTCTGTCATAAAAACAATTCCCAATAAGGGCATAATTTCCTGGGGGATAATTGCAAATGGATGTTTCTTCAAAAGGGACAGATACATATTACAGTTTTAGCAGGCACACCCTCTTTCTCTATCTTGACTCCCTCCCATCGCTAAACTTTGAGAGAGCTGAGTTGTGAAAACTGTGTGTATCCTAATCTCTGCTCTCTAACTGGGATTCCCCTTGTTCGCAAATATTCAGCTACTCCTTTCAGGACACAGTGCTCTGCAAGCAAAATCTGTAGAAGCAAGTTCAGCTTGGTGTGTGTTAAATGTATTTGGATAGGAGAATTTACATTCAAAGCACCCTTTCATTCCACAGGTGGATTTCATGGGAAATCCATTTACCTGAGTTGCCAGCAGTTAGCAAAAGCACGTTGTTCTTTGATTATCTTAATTTCTGAGAGTGTTGCACTGGATGAAGTGTGCTCCTTGCAGTCACTATTCTGGCCAGAAAGAGAGAAGTTAAATTCTAGGTTTACTTGCCTATTTCCTTCTTCTCTTTTATCCAGTTTTATAATACCAAGGCACAGCAGCTGAAGTAAAGGAGAAGATCCAGCCAGGTAGAGCTGTTCCTCTAACAGAGCCCCAGAGGAGTACAGTGCAAATAGGAAGATGATTCGGTAGGCCCCAAAAGAAAATGTCCTCATGTTTGTTTTTCCCCTAAGTAAAGAGGCCCAATGTTTTCTACTCTGATTGTCAGTTGTCGTATAAGGCAATACAAAGGCTGATGGAACAATTTCATTAAAAAAAAAAAAAACTGAGAAGACAGAGTGCCAATATTACAGTTTCCCCAACTTCAGTTTCAATTTGGGCTGTTGCTGCCTTCTAAATTTATTTCCACAATACAGAGATCTGTGGTTCATCACCATTCCCTTCCCTGAACAGTAAAGGTTTTTTAACTCCACATACAACTTCCACTTACTAAAAACATGGACTTCTGTCCCTCCTGTTAGAACAGCAGTCTTAATATGACACAGGAAGCAGTGTTTACAGGTTTAATTCTTGAAGTATTTCCCCCATCTCACTTCCAGCAGAAAATACACAAAAAGCAGGTCTGTCTGTAAGACTGCCAAGAAAGGGAAGCATGCTGCAGGACTGCACTTAATATAAAGGAGCATAAAACAACAATTCCTAAGCTTAACCAGACCCGCCAGTAACTCACTGGTACTTAATGGAGTCACATGCCATGTACACTCATCGCTGAGCTCACCAGTAACTGTTCAGCAGTACAAAGGCCTACAGGGAAAACAGTTGTTGATAAGTGTCCAGCGTCTATTCTCTCAAAATATTCCATATTTGTAGCTTGTATATAAATAAATACAGCATGTTATTAGTTGTCTTAAGAGTGCAGATGCCCTAGGCGTTCAGCCTAACTCTGCACTGCAGTACTCAGCACTAGGGCAGTAGCCAGGTGCATTGCACAGTGTTTCTGAAGCTGGTAGCAGGTGAAGACAAAACTTCTGCTGAGGGACCTAATTCTGGTCGTTTGTACAAGCATAATACCAGGTGCTGAGTCACTGTAACCAGATCTGCCAAAATGAGACCAGTACAGCAAGGTCAAGAAACAGGACTTACCTCCCCCCTCAGAACTGGGATTTCAACTGTACCATTCTTTGTATGAATTAGCAAGAAGAGAAAAATGCAAGCCTAGACCTGAGCAGCAGAGGAAAAAAACAGATTGCTTTCAATGACAGTATGGTAGTTATCCTGATGAAGTTAATCTTTGCTTTAATTGGTCGCCCAACATACATATTTGAACATTCTGTACTAAATTAGCCAGCATGCACACAGTAATTGGACCAGTCAGTGATTTTCTCCTTTCACTATATACATACACAAACAGGAACACCACAAGATTGGACAAAGGAAAGCAATTTGTTAACCAGATATAGCTAGCAAGAATCATTTTTTCCTCTAGAAATGTTTTTCCTGCAAATTCATGAGTGTGAAGATTTTCTTTCAAGGCTTGAAGAACTTTGCAGTCTTCCTGTGAAAAGGCTAACAGTAGCCACTGTAGCTGAAACGAGATAAAATGGGTTTAAAATCCATTCCAAGCAACAGTGAAATTGAAAAATAAATATAGAAATATAAATACTTGCAGTTTAAAATAGGGGAAAGAGTCTTTTGAGACAGTTAAATGCACTGAGGGAGAAAGGCAGCTTTGGACCTGATTCTGAAACACCCTTAACTTCATGTGAAAGAGGATGATCAGAATTGGCTCCACCATTTCACATTCACTGACACTTGGCATCAGAAACTCAGTATGCAAAGAATTAAAAGTGTTTGCTTACTTCATTTGAAGAACTTTAGCTCTGTGTCAACACAGTCATAGAAAAGATCCACTACTTCAGCAGGATCCAGAATCTCTGTACGAGTAAGGATATCTTCCATTGCTTCTAAGCCTTGTTTTTCAAGGTCTAACATAATCCTCATCAATTTCTGGCCCTTATCCTAAAGGCATGAAATAACCAAACTGAATTAACCAGTTAACCAGCTCATTAAAGCATTTACTGTTCTCTTCTGTTGCAGACATCTTTTCAAGTATTTTATTTTTTTTTTTAATTAAGAAGGCCTTTTTAAATATAAACTATTTCTGTCAATAGCTTTTTTTGGACAAAGGCTAAAAAGAACTGTGCTGGACACTTGATGCTTTACAAACAATAATCAAGAAGCAGTTGCTCAGTTTAAAGCATAGAAGGTAGATGGAGTGAAAGATGGAGAGAGGAAAAGGGTATAAGGCACGAGAAAGACGTAAAGCAACTTCTTGTGCCTGCAAACCAGTGAACAAATCTATATGAGAAGATGAGAAGTCCTGAGGATTATACAGATGATGGTATGTGCACGTGTATCCCTCAGATCATCACCTGCAAGATAATTATTAGACATGAAATGATACATAACATGAGAGTCCAGATAGTAGGAAAAGCTTCATGCATCACTGGCTTACTTCCCCATGTGTTTCTGGGCAGGAAATTCGCTCCTGAAGGAAGTGTCCTTTTGTTTTATCCAAATGTTAAAAGTCTCTTATTTATTTTTAATGGTCTCTTATTTAATTTTTTAATTGCTTGCAGCTTTCGAAATTGAATTCCAAAAAGAAAAGTGGTTTAGCACGAGCGATGGTTTAGAGCTTTCCAGGATTTCTACTGCCATTGGTGCAGAAAGACCAGGGCACCTAAGCTAAGCTTTAGGCGTGCCAGTGGTCAGTTATTATGGCATGAAATGTGACTAAAAGCGCTTTTCCTTTTCAACACAACTTTTGGTGCCACACTGTAGGACTTCTTACTTGAATAAAAAGATACTAATGTAATCCTTCTAAGCCCCCCCTAAATCAGCATCTGAGGTAACAGACTTAAATGAATGCTGTGGAAGACAGCTGTATGTTGAGTCAATGTTACCACAGAGGACACTGCTTTTAAATCAAACCATTCCAAGGGATTAAAACCACATCTAGCCCAAACTACATTTAAATAAGTTTGTATGAGCAGAGGTTACCACTGGCTCCTTAATCCCTAATGAGCAAGTGTGACTACTGTTACGATCTTAGCAAGACTCTGACCTACTGCAAATATGCAGAGCTGACCCTGCTGCAGAGGAAAACTGCCGAAAAGCAAGTCGTCTGTGGAAGTACAGCATGACTGTGTGGGTCTTGCACAAATTGCCTGAAATACCAACACCAACACGACTGGCAGGCACTGGTGATTCCGCTGTTTGCTTCCTCCTCCCCACATACCTAGACACCGCTGTACAATACAAAGACAGCTGGCATGTTAAATTCAAACCTGAACCCTTTTAAGAAAGTGGATCGTAGAACTTGTGTGGTGCTCTGACTCAAACTAAATCATTATCAACAGATAAGTTTAAGAAAATCTCTACACGATTATAAAAGTTTCCAGGTCCCACAACTCTTACCTGATCACTCTCAAGGAGAGACCGGGCCCATTCGTGTGCCTTGTACAATTCATGCCTGCGATCGGGTTTCTCCTGGAATCGAGGTATCTTTTTAGCAGGATCATCATCGCCGAAAGAAGGGGACTGTACTTTTGGTACTAATTTTACATCATCAACAAAAATAAAAGGTTTAAATATGGACCTGAAAGAAAGGAGAATTATAGCTTGCAGCAGTCGGACAGATTTTATATACATTATTCAAATGTTCACCAGGCCGTTTTAAAACAACAGAGATGGAACAGCACAGGTAATTCACCTACACCATCCACAAACTAGGTTAGAGAGTTGGTACTGTCCAGAAGCAAAGTAAATCCCTATGCTTAAACTAAGTTTGCCAATTACTGCAAGACTTCGTTAGCCACATTTACCTACAGCTTTCTTTGGTCTCCTTCTTGCCAGTTATGCTGCTACTTTAAGAAAAGTAACATTGTGTTTTCCTCTCCAAGTTTTTTGTTGAATAAATCTCAGCATTCAGCCTTGCATCATTTTTTTCTCCTCTGCTCACACTGCCATCTCTCATTTTCCCCCCAGACATAATTTCCATTAAAATCACACACCCACAGTTGTGTGGAGCATGGACAGTTACACAGCTTGCCCAGTACCAGAGGACTTGGCAAACGACCAGCAGCAGTGGAGAATTTTATGTAAGGAGGAAAAATATAGACATGGCTACCAATATTGTGACATCCCAAGCAACTTCAACACTAAACTTGGATCTGAACTCCAGAGAGAGGAGAAATAAAGAAAGAAAACCACCTACCCAGAATCTTAATTCCTGGGAATCTGAGAGGAGGAGGAGGTATTCTCGTATGCATAGAGAAACTGACTTTTCCCTTTATACGCACATCAAAACAGCATCCTGCATTCCACAGAGAAGCTGTGAGAAATGCAGGACTTCTGCAAAAAATACTGGTAGTGCTGACTGCATACGCTCAGCAGATTCATTGCTGCAACCCTTTCCATCACTGTCACGAAGCCTTGCTGACTAAGAGTTAGTATGACTCAATACCTGCAGTTAAAATAATGAACTTTTTTAATGCATTAGGGTGTAAAATAACTTCTAGAGGCCTTTCTTGCTTTATTTTCACAGCCAGACTCTCATTCTTTAAAATAGAAAGAAATCCCACCAAAATAATTTGAAACCTTGCTCCTTTTAATCCCGAGCAGTTTGCATCAAGTCAAAGAAAAGGTTTGGAAAGGAAGCTTAAAATTATTTTCTTAACCCTGAACATCTGAGTTGCATAATGCAAGGTGGGTGAAAAGTGCCTTTGGCACGGATGGCTTCTGTAGCACTTGGTAGCACCTACTGCTTACTACCACTCTTATAGGAACGACCGTCATCTGCTCCAGGGCACTATTTTATTTTCTTCTCCCTATAACAGTTTTACCTCAAGGCAAGAGGCAGATCTCCTGAATAACTGCAAGTGGTATCGTTTAATATCTGTGAATCCCAAGTGGTTCTGTTTAAAGTACAGGATAATACATTCGTTTTCTGATGATCTGGCCCATGAGTTCCCCTGTCTTCTCAGACGCATTAAACTAGAGAAGACATCATTAAAGCAACCAAAGTTGACCCTCAACAAGATGCAGTTCAGTAACTCAGGGCTGTCAGACTGCACACAACCAACTACTGATTGTATTTCTGTTTAGGACATGCACTTCAAGCATTTGCTATAAATGCACAAACATCATGTAGTGTATGCGAAGACTTGCACCGCCTATTTAAACACTAACATTCCTGAGCACCAGTCTAACTATGGTGCACTTACAGCCCAGTTACCAGAAAGTGACTTTAAAAATGGCTGATAGCAAATTGCTGTCTAGTTTTCAGATCATTCCTTTTTCAGATTTTGACCTTTTGGCACAAAAACACCCTTTCACTGAGACCTAACTGGCTGCTCTGTAGGTCAGACTTAAAGGTTTTCCAAGGACTTCCGTCTTCTTGCCCAAACAAGGGCATCATCCAAAACACAAATAAGTTTTCCTGTCAAAAATAACTAATTAGTGTCACATTAAGAGCATCCTGTACATAGATGTCTGATTCTTGTGCTTGTGAATTTATGCTAAGCTTTCATGATTGTTTTCATTCTACATGTATTACTTCCTTCATACTGATAAATCGAGAGGAAAAGTTACATACAATCACCCAGCAACCAAGCAAAAAGATTGTAACTCAGTATTGCCTCCTAATATACCTTAATTTCACTACAAAGAATTAAACATCTTGAAGTCTGGAGAAACTAACTGCTTCATAAACTACAAACACAAGAGTAATTTAGATGCTCATTAATACCTTCAAGAAAACTTAACTTCTTTTATCGGGCCTGTTTAATTATGAAGATGTCACCCTAAATGGCTTTCCTTCCATTGCACATCCCTTTCTGATGGCCAAAGTTAGCCCACTAAACAAGCTGAAATACCAAAATTACATACAAGCTTATCTACAGACCAACTAGATGGAATGCAAATACTCTCACAAAAAATCATCCAAAGTACCTTTTATTTTTGCCATGTCTACTCAAAATTTCTACATCATCTATATTCAGAAGAGAATAAATAAATAATTCCCAAAACCTGAATAAAAAACTACAATGGGTAGATAGCAGTTGACAGGCAGTGTTTGAGAGGAATGAATTCACTGCGATTCTGCCTTGTCAGAAGGCTGCTAATGGCTCCTAATAGCTGCTAGCCACAAACCCTTAACCAAGTTCTTCCCTCCTCCAGCCCCTAAAATCCCATCCTAGAAATCTTCCAACATAAAACAATGCACAAATCTGTTCATAAATAAGAAGAAGCTGAAAAAAAAAAGTTTCTTTTGAAATAGAGAGAACAGTCAGAGAAAGAAGTCTCATGCTGCAATCTCTGGTATAGAGACATTTCTCTTCATCTTCACAGCAAAGGCTTTAAAATTGAAGAGTCCTCTACAACTTCTGTGAGTTGAAGGTTACATAATAATAGCTCATCTTCCAACTCCCTCCCCCAGAAAAACCCAAATCAGTGTCCTCAGAGAGCAGTCACTGCCCTCAGTTTTGTACAAGCTTACTGGGATGTAACAAAGTGATATCTTTCTAATCCTGCCTGCTGAGCCAGGAAGATGCATTAACAAGCCTCTCTGTTAGACAGGTACAGTGGTGTTCCAGCTATAGCCATATCATCTCTTGACCGGGTGCCCCTCTAATTACACCCCTTCCTCTCTCAGTCTAAGACGACCGGTAGGGGAGGCAGCAAAGAGCCCCTTCAGCAGCAGGAAGCGTTCCAGTCCACGTGGAAGCTCTTTTAATATAGGAAAGGCAACACACGTCTTGTCTATTCTGTAAATGAAGGAAATAGTTCTGTGTTGGCTTTCTCATGAAAGCAAGTGCAATAAAACATACCTTCCCAGTAGCTACTAGGAAGTGACAACTGTTTTTCAAGCTGTCCTTGTGTTACCACGATTTTGGGTTTTGCCAGTGTTCAGAACAACCCTATCGTTTCCCTCAGCTTCCCATTTTGGGAATCTTGTCGGTACAGCTCAAAAGGCCTCCAGAAAAAAGGACAGGATGGAATACAGACACTTCTCTATTCAATTCCAATTCTGATAACAGGGCTTGTTTAATATCATTCAACCCATCATCTGCTCTGCACCCAGGGGGCCCCAGTGCTGTGGCTTACCTTGAAGGGTCTGGCGTGCCAGTGAAGTAATGAACACAAGGGAAACTAGAGTCCTGAGGGAGAACAGACACTATGCTAGCTGTAGTAAGGAAAGATTCAGAGTCCACACAGACACCACTATCCTTGTCACGCAGGACATCAATCATAGTTTGTGCAGAAACGTCACCTATATGAGGGGGAAAAAAATTCCTGAGTGTTCAGTGGCTTGGACCCCAGGGAAAGATTTTAGCCTGAACGCGCTTTGGCTTAGTATGTTCAGTGACACTTGGCAGGGGCAAATCCCTGTTAATAGTTTATACTTCAACAATGTAAATCCAGAATGAGCTTGCCTACTAGTAAAAGAGAACAGCAGGAAGAACTAATTAGGCATTACAATTACTAGATAGGGAGAAATCTCATTAAAAAGGTATTCTTCAAGAAGGCCATCATGTCTGCAATACTGCAATCACTGTGAGCAGACTACTTGCATAAAATACCTATTTTTCTTTAAGAAGCTATCTCCATCAAGTTCAGACAGAACAGTAGCATCCTGATCTTACACTCCTCATCTATTCCCATTAGCTCTCAGTCAAAACTTTGAACCATCATCCCATTTATGGGGTCTAGACCTAGACACACAGATCTTTCTCCAAACCACTATCTGCAAGAATCCCCTATTCTCATGTTATTTCCTGCACGTCTTATCACAGCCTTCTTCACACAGCAACTTCCCAAGCCTCCCCCATCCCCTTCCACGCATGAGTGCCTCAAGTTTGCCAGGAGGCATGGAATGGCGCAGCAGGTCTGCAAGATCTGCAGCCACAGCCATCTGTCTGTTGAGATCCTCAGGGCTATTATCCAAGTTTATTAAGACCTTTCACCTATGGTCCTTCACACTTGTTTCATCTGCCTCTCACACATAAGCTATGCTCCAAGTAATTCTGTAATACTAGTAGGAAATCTACATTGCAATAAGCATTTCACCTCTACGCTATTCTTGACATTTGTCAATACACGCAAATGCTAACAATATAGTAAATTCACATCTTTATTAAAGGAATTCTTATAATCAGATGATTTGTGCTATTTTTCATATATGGAAGAGCAGATATGTCAGCTGTGCACTGCTGCAGGTTGGTCATATTCTAGCTACTTTGGCCAGTTACAGTCATTACTTTCAGTCTGGAAATAAACCCTTTCTTTGACTGAAGGCAATTGGCACATTTGTCTTTCTGGTAACTACGTTCTGCTCAACAATGAAAAAGGGACTTCAGTTTGCAACTAAACTTGTAATAAAAAAAAAGATCTTGCTGCATACGCAGAAAAATCATTCACACTTACCACTTTGCTTTTCCAGGCTCTCCCTGCCAGAACAGCAGGCTAAATGGTCATCAGCAAGAGACAACACTTCAGAAAAATTGAAGTCTGTGTCTCCATTCCACCAGCCTTGACTTCTCACATAACTCCTGAGTTCGGGATGCTCAGCATCAATTTTTGTAGTTAGTGAAAGCTGATTGCAAATGCATTTCACCCCCTCTATAGAAAGAGCCACATATTACAAGAGAAGATTAATACGGTTCTTTGGGGAGAAGCTAGAAGGACAAAGTAATTGCAGTTAGGAAACAAATTAAACCATCAATTAAGATGCACATTTAATGGGACTGCATAACTACACATACAGTTACCATTCACTGCAGGTTGCAGAGCTCAGTTCTCTGCCCTGTTTAGACATTTACACTGCCATGTGGTTAGTAATGCTGTTTCACAGTCCCTCTGTACCTCACACACGTGACCATGAAGTAACAGATCTCCAGCTGCCAGAAGGTAGACCTAAAACACTGAGAAGATGCCAACTTTATTTCTTCTCCACTGAGACAGCTGCAAGAAGACTTGAGATACATTTTGAAATCAAATCAGACATCAGCCAAGCTGCATTTAGATTAATAAACCCTCTTTGTCCCCCACCCCCAAACTGAAAATTTTATTTGGAGAACGTTACAAAAAGCTTACTGATTGCTTTAAGCTTCCCAACTGAAAAATAATTTTATTGTAAGCAGCGAAAGATAAGCAGGCTTAAGTTGAAGAAGTCCATTTTTAATCTCAAATTTTAAAACAGCATGAAATAAAAAGAAAGCGTAAGCAACCTTCAAAGTTTGTGAGTTTTAATTTGCTTTTCTCAAAAATACTGCAGTGCTTATATCCGTATATCTACAGCATGACTAACAGTGCCAGCTGCAGATATTCCTCAGAGAGAATAAAGTAAATGCATCGGAAGCCAAGGAAAGAGCTGATAAAGTAAGCCAGATTCAAATAAGGCCAGATTCTGGAACTTGGCACAAACTTTTTCTTGAACACAAACCAAAGCAGTATTTCTGAAAGCTATTAATACTGCCTTCCACAAAAGCAAGTTTGCCTTTCTAACATCCCATACATTCAGTTTAAATAATGAGGAAGAACTTCAGTAGGAAGTTACGTGCATCAATCTGAGGAAGAGTTGCTGTAGTCCAGTTCTGATTTAGCTTACCGACAGTTTGTTCTGATTCACGTTTTCAAACACCATAATTTTCAGAGAATTTTCTTGACATGGATGATAGAAATAATTATGTTCATGTCAACTTAGCCAAGCTACTCTTCAAAAGCCCTTTAATTATTACATTTAATAACTTATGTAAAATAGTATTTCATGATTTTGATCCCCTTGAAGAAAAAGACAGGTTTATCATGCAAATTAATTTCTCTATTCAGACTGAAAAATAGCAATAGGATGGATTTTAAAGCGTTTATCCTTAAATTATTATCAAAAATAATTGATTGATAAACATTCACTATAAGCTTTACAGACCTACAACAATAATATCAGGAAAAGGATAACCCTGAGGAGAGTCAGGGAAAAAAAAAAAAAATTTCCTTCACACTGCTGGGAAGTGACACATTTTCCCTGTTTTAACAACATCCATGCATTCATTTGAAAGCTTAAGAGGCGTGCTTATGGTTGCAAAAAAAGAATCTCCTGAACAAAGTACGGAATATAAAGTTCTTACATAGCCAGCAGCCATCCCCTTTTCTCCTGGCAGCCTCAGCAGGCTACAGGAAGGAGATGGAAACTAGTCAATCTAATCTGCTGCTCACAAGGGCCCCCAGAAGAGAAATGTGCTGGTAAAAACGAGAAGAGTGTTGCAAAAAGCTACAAGCTGCAGATGAAGTCAACAGTTTATTTGCTGGGAAGCAGGACATGAGGGTTAAATATTACTGATGCTGCTAAAAAGACTAACTGAAAAACACTTCAAATAGCAGCCAGGCAGGTCAATAAAAGAAAGGCTGCCATTTCATAACCCTAGTAACAGCCAACAGCTGTCCAAGATTTGGATTTCATCAGGACAGCAATATCAGTCTTCCATCCTCTAGGCTTGGAATCTGTTTGTGGTGGAAGACTTCCTCCATTTTGTAGATATCCTTATAATGCAAATTTTGTTTGGCAAAACATCATCTCCACAAAGGTAAACCGATTCATATTTAATGGTATGAACTTATAACAGGCAAACGCACAACATTACACAGCCAGGTGTTACTTCTTTTCTTTGGTACATTCAATGGAGTTAAACATCCCGCCTCTCCATAGCTGCTACCTCTTACTTTCAATGAAGAGGTAATGAATACCCTCTTTCAATGAGGAGGGTACTGAAAGAAGAGCTAACTGGATTCATCATAGATCAAAGCAGAGATGACAAAAATTCCTTAAATCATTTGAATTCTTCAATTCATTCAAATGCGTAAGTTTTAAAAATCTCTGCTCTTACATAAATGAAAATTCCTTCAAAACTAAAAATAATAACTCAGACCACAATAAGTACATGCCTTAGACAATCATATTACATTAAGGCAGAGCATACATTCTAACAAAGTTTTAAGTGCAGCCACCAAGCCAGTGACATTTAGAAGACACTTCAGAAGCTCTAGCTTCACACATACAGAAAAACAAACCACCTATTACAGAGCTGAAAACTACTGTTCTGCAGAATTAGATAAGAAATGGGGATATGAGGGGACCTATATCTATTGCAGCAAAGCAACCAGGAGCAGACTATTCAATTTACCACCTACATGTCAGTCCTTTTCTCAAAGCCATCAATGCTTATCCTATTCTCTTTATATTTCAGATTTGTAAGTAGTAATTTGTGCATTAACTACACTGAAAATTCTTGACACATTCCTAGCAGTAAATAAATCTGGGAAAACACAGCACTTATCAAACATAACAGTTTAAATATAATGATTATTATACAGCTTATGTATACATACTCTCCAACCTTATAGAAAATGCTGTTGCATTAACCGATGCAAATTAGTACTTAAAAGCTAAAAGTAGTACAAATATAAGATTAAAATTGATAGTTTAATCAAACACTTGCATAAATTAGTTACTTAAACTCAGTTACCATATCACCAATTCTTCCAAGACAATTCTTTGTAACTACAGTTACTCATTGTAAAATAGGTTTGCTGTAAGCAATAAACTGACCTGTGATTTTTTCAGCTGCCCAGTACTTTCCAGAAGTCTCCAGTACCCAGGCTTCACTTCTGTCCACAATCAAAAATGCACTTTGGAAAGCATGGCATGAACTCCCATCTTCATAGTAATTTCCCCCTTGCCCGTGCTCTTCCAACAAAGCAACTATTACATCCAACGCTTCTTTGGCTGTTGCACCTCTTTCTAGGCCAAGTCTATATGAAAAGGGTAAAACAGATTCAAGCAGACGTGTAACAGTGAGGTCTCTAGGTTATTCATTTTAAACAGCAGCACTGATCTGGTTTTAAAACACAAAAGTGCCAAGTCTGTCTGGTGTAAGAATTCTCGCTTTATTAAGTTACTAGAACTACAAGGTGAAATACTGTATTATTTGTTTCAAGCTCTTATTTCCTACTCTGTTTTTTTTTTTATTCTCAGTATCATAGCTGGCCAAAAAGTCCAGTCACCAGCCAATGACTTTGACTGCACTATGAACACTATAACCATTTAGTGCTCTATCCCCCTCAGACAGAATGCACCTGAAGAACGATTTGAAATGGTCTTTTTAAAATAACATCTATATACAAGTTAACTCTTTTCTGTACAGAACAGGGGGAAATCAGAAATGATTATTACTGGAGATAAGGGACGGAGTAATCAGTTTTACCACCTTCCTACAACCTCCCTTCCTGAATGCTCCAATAGTTAATTGCTCATGGAAGCAACGTGTATGTTATCCTTTGATGTTTATTACACGCAGGACACAGGCATTTGTGCACCATACACTGCTAGCCTTGATTTAGACTGAGTTATTGAAAGCAGTGACTTCATCTCTTTTAGCAGCATCTACTTATCACTTAGTGACAAAGGAGAGCCAACTCAAATTTTAGATCCTAACTTAAAAGTGACAGTTCCTCCCCTATCGTCCTATGACTTCACATTCACAGTTTTTCCCTCTCATCTTGTCCCTCTTATTGCATTTACATTATTCCTTCATTCTTTCCCTCACGTGTTGTCACTTTTCGAGACTAAAACAGAAATGCCAATCTTAAGACACTACAGACGTCATCTAAAAGCCAAGCCAAAAGCATGCCTTACTTATTTCCTAAGAACAACTCCACAAGCTTTCACTGGTCCATGTAAATCAATCAGTTGATGACTACTATTTTGGTGGGCATAAAGTCACTCGATTCAGAAATAATCTATTCCCTTCTCCTCACCCTATGATCAAAAGCATTAGGCTATAATTAAAAAATCTGGCAAGAGACAACACTACACTAAAACTTCAACATCTCATGCAATTTTCTCTGAGATGGTTAGTCTAACTTTCTCTGTGAAAACTCCAGCAGAGGTTTATGCTGTAGAAATATCCTTCAGATCACTGTATGCCAAATAGCTCCAATATTACACTGGCTTCTACTTAACAAAGGCTTAGGCTCTGCTTTTGTTTGGGTGTTCCTGTTTGTCAGCTGCAAGGGGCAGGGAAAAAAAATAAAACCAAAAAGCCTACACAGTACCCACACATCTCTTCAAAACTTTTGGTCTTGCCATTTATCATGGCATCAACACCCTGGGTAACTGCAGCATAACCTTCCCACTAACACATTTCAGAGCACCCTTCAAGGGTTACCATAAGAAACAGCTTGAATTATTAAGAAAATTTCAGTGACTTAGTACTGTCACTAAACAAGCTAAGAACTTCGTGAAATGTAACTTCACACATGTCCATCAAGATTTTAATTGAGGGAGGGATGAGCTTTGTCTGTGAGGTTACAGGATGAATTTTCAATTTCTTATTTCAACAACAAATCATTCTGACTTCAGAACTATATGAGCACGCTGCTAGATGCCTCCAGCCTGTTTAACATCATGCATTTTCAACACTCACATACAGCCTTCGCCCACGTTAGGAGAACTTAAATCCCAACTGAAAAGTGTCGATTCCATATGAGTTAAAAGAAAAAGGAAGCCTCCCCTAAAGAAAAAAATAATCACTTTAAAAGAACGCAAAAGTTAACTCTTAGGGGAGCCTTAGTGTTCAAGTAAAATTTGATTCTACTACTTGAATGGCATTCTTGGTTTGAGAACTTTTATGTCTGATCTGAAGGACGTTTCAAAGCACAGAACTTTTAGCTTGTTTTGCAAACAGCTAACGCCATGCATACACACACAGCGTTAGTCTTCATCATTCACCTAAGATCTGACAGACACATAAGCCCAGCATATATATAGCTGTAAGAAAAGCTTGGCTAGCAGAGGTGTGCATTTCTTAATTAGACTTAAAACTCCTCAGCTAATTTTTATTCCAATAAATCCTGAGTGACAGAGCCAGCCATTTCTGCAGATGGGTAAGAAGAGTCGGAGCTGATGCCAGCTGCCTCACTGCAGCCTATATGATTGATTTTGCATTTGATGGCTCTCTTTATTCTACGAGGTCATGCAAAACAGATGAGCTTAATGCCACCAGCCAAGTCTTTGCAGTAAGAGAAAGAACCATTTTGGCTGCAGGAAGAAACAGATGGTAGTCTGCAACATCTCTAGTTCTCCTTGCCTTAAATGCTCTCTGCCTTTTAGCTATAAACAATTTCCTCTGCAGATAAGAAGGAAGAGAGGGAGAGTAGTATCTGCAGGTGAGGACCACCTGTAGGTTATGTCATTTCTCTGTATTTTGATACCTCTTAATTTGTCAGCGTGGATAAACCCAGAGCTGCTGGATGACATATATGCTTGAATGTTAAACAATACTTTGAGACTGCAATAACTGTAAGCAAAATAAGCAGAACTCTGCACCTAAAACAATGGTTTGTTAAAATTGGAAGAGGATGATAGTAGGAGGGGGAAAAATTAAAGGTGTATCTTGGAAAATCATCTGCCATAACCCTCCTCTTGACAATAAAAAACTTGTCCTACATTTTCTTAAAAAAAGCTCCCCAGTTTATTCAGTCTCCCTTGATGCAATTAAACTTACTAGTGCTCTTATGTACAGCTTCTCTGTACATTCCTTCAGTAACAGAAATTAGAAAAGGTACCGAAGAGAAACATAACACCAATTCCCTCACTGATCAGATTCTCTAGATCTCTGATCATATTTCCCATTTTCACTGCATTCTCTCCAACTGGCTCACATTACTTTTAATTTATGGTAGCTGGAACCCAATACTGTATTTCTGCAGAGATACCATTATAGTCAGAACATTCACAGTTTCAGGCAGCTATACACCTAGCAACAATTTCACGTGACTCATGATTCCCAGCTTACTTACAAGGATACTTTCCAAGGTTTTATTGCCCTCATAAAAGTCAAAGTATCCATTTCCTATCATTTATGCATGAAATTTGTTAACTCATTATAGGGACAAAGTAAAACAGTTTGTCAGGATTTTTCATGACTATGACTATTCCAATACGTCAGTATTGGACATTTGTCATCTCCTTGATATTTAAGTGGTTTTTTTCCCCTTCATGAACTTGTGTTAAGGTGGTCTCTACTCACAGCTCTTTTAATCTCTTCTAGGTATACCACAATATTTAACCTTTTCCAGTTATCCAGAACCTCTCTCATCTTTCACTGGATCAAGTAAAATGAGAATGCTCTTGAAGTTAGTTCAGCCTGCTCATTACGTAGCCTAGGAAAAATTTCAGCAGGACCACTGGGTCTGAAATTGATTTGCTTAAATAAGTAGCTGTTGTCCTGTTCTATCTTTAAACTAAATCGAACATATTTGCTCCCTTTTCTTTGTGATGTTTGCACCATTTTCTCTTGTTCTTTAATTTTCAGCTTTCTTTCCCCACCTAACTCTTCTTTAAATTCTCTTCACTCCAGCATCAGCATGCAGACTGAGACTCACAATGCAGCACAAGCGTTTCAAGCAACAGCCTTCAATGAACAGACTTCCATGGAGTTTTGTTTGCCAGCATTTAAAAAAAAGGGCAATGGTTTGCATTGGAATGCATGGGGTAAAGTGAAGCACAGTAGCTTGTTTATGCCTACAGTTGGCTACAAGCCCAGGATAAGCTTTTTAAGTCAGACTAAGCTGTTTTAAAGTGGGGGAGAATGAAGGGTGCATCAGCAATCTGATACTACAAATTCATTAGCAGTTCCTAACTAACAGTGTAATCATTTCTCTCATCCTGTCAGAATAGCCACTTCTAGACCGTACAGTATGTAGACAAGGTAAGTTCAGTAAACTCACATTAGGTTGAAGCAGCACATACATGGTAGCCAGCTCCAGATTCCAAGTGCTTTAAAACATTAACTCAGCTGGTGCCTTTTGTTTTAATACCTTTTGTTCTAATACCAATGCATTACCTGTCATCGTCATCTAAACATTTGCCATTTAAAAGCATGTTCACATCTCAGTAAGCCACCCACCTGACAAGGTCCATTCCAAGCAAGGCTTCAGATTCAGAAGCTGGTTCTCGGGTCACAATAGCTTCATTAGCTACACAGACCCCATGCTCGTTGGCTCCCATTTCTGCCCCCCAAAGCCAGGAAGGCCTGCTCAGCACAACAGCATGAGTCTTCGGCACCTGCTCAATCTCAATATATGTGCACTGCATTAGGGAGAGAGAGTAGGAAGAGAAAAAGTAAAACAGTTGCAAGCACTGCAATTAATCTTGTGACTTTCGTGTAGACTTTAATCTTTAACACAAGATTTAACATAGAGACAGGATCCACATAAAAAAAAAAAAAAAACTTGTAACGTTTGAACCTTACACCTTGATATTACAGAAGATTGGGAAAAGACATCTGTTCCAATAGCTGCAGGCGTCAAATAGACATGCAGAACTCAAGTGCTAGAGTCAGTGGAAAGCAGTGCTAGATGGACTGTTCTGTTAGTGTTGAGAAACAGACCATGTTTTGTGCATAACAACATCAGAACATTCTATCATCGCACCTAAATGCCATCTCTTGTAGTTTAAGTACATGGTATAAAAACAGTAACGGGGTGAAGTACATGAGAAGGCTTCCCCCTCTCCCTTGCTGTCTCCCCTGCAGCTGCCCAAGTCTAAGTCTGCTGGTAGAAAGGAAAATCAAGACTTGAAAGCATTCAGTGGATAAACAGCCACAGGAAGAAAAGCACAGGCATTGTTTTCGCTCAAAACTGATGTTTCAACTATTTGAAATGGTTTACTGTAATCTGAGGCCTATGGATACATTCTGACAAGTCAAAGACACAGAGGAAGGCGGCACAGAAATCACTGAAACTGCAAGGAAGAAAGAAATCATTCATTATCTTTCACATATAATTACTTTTCTCATGCTCTAGAATATAAAAACAAGCACTGTTTTCTCAGGCAGCATGGAAAAGAGCTTGATCCATCATTAGATCATCATCTTGTACAAACCAAAGAAATGGCCTTTATGTTTTTATTCCTGAGGTCTCATCAAGTTCTTCAAGGACGACAGATTTTTCATTTGAGGAAACCTAACCTGTCTGTCATAAAAATCCCTAGTATTTGACCAAGCTATGGTATAAATTGATTATATAGTAATAGACTATGATTTTGTAGACACAGAATCATAATCAATTGAAGTGCAACAGCATCTGGCATGAGCCAAGAACTATGATCCATCAAACAAAAACATTGTACACAGCTCATCCTTTGTTTATTCTTCCAACCAAGCCATGTTACATCAAGTTATTTCTTATCCAAACTCTTCCTTCTCTACTTGAGCTGTCAGCAAGCAAATCGTATTTTTGGCATGCTGTGCAATTTTTTGTTTTATTTTTTTCCAGAGTTGTAGGTCACTGCTGTTTGGAAAAGCACTTCATGCATGCATGAGAATGAACAGAGAATAACTGTACTTCTTGGATGCACAAAGGAGAACAGAGAGCTGCTGCAGCACGAGACGGGGCTGGGCCAAGCACCTTCCTACGTTACACATGAAGACATGAGAGAAGCACAACTTCTGGCTCCCTGCATCTCATAGGTCAGGGAGATGGAGCCATCCTGCAGAGCCAAACAGGACATGGACCTTCTCAGCTTTGGAGGAGAAAGCAAAAGCCTGAGGCAGTATGGAGGAGACATCAGTACTCCATAAACCCACCCTTGCAAGCGTTCCCTGGCTGAATCGTCCTGTTACACAACCTTGTACACATTGGGGCTTTATTTTTCTAGAAATAAAACTGATGAATGCACTCTGAAAAATGATATGGTAAGAAAAATGATGCAAATTTTCTTTGCAAACCATCATATGCTGGCTATGTCTGCTGTCAAACACTCACTACTTCAGGCTTCATTACAAAACCAAGCATTTCCAAAGCTGCTATTCATTATAAATATTTTATTGTCAACAGAAGCAGTCAGTGAAGGGGAAAGAGGAAGTTGTTTGCTCCTGCTGGAAGGATACAGAGCATTCTGAATTTAAAAAAAAAATAAAAAAAATAAAAACACCCTTGCTTTGTAACTATGTAATCAGAGGCCACAAAACATCCAGAGGCCTCTCTGGGCTCTTTTTTCATTTAGAAATACTTCAGTCTGCAACAAAAGCAACTGGCTGAGTGCAGTGGAGAGTGAGTGAAACAACAAACCAACAAAATGCATCTGTCAGCTTCTATACTGATTCTCCACATCCTCCACTCCACAACAAGCAAACAGGCCATGTTTTGGCATTATTTTCAGCTTCCATACAGTCACACATGTACACAATGTTCATGCCCTATTTATGTAAATTGTCTTGGAAGATCTAAATAACAAAACCATGCAAATCTGACAGTAGATGATATAGCCTTGTAAACCTACCATTAACGTGATAGTTGTTCAGCTAATCTTTGTCATGGCTTTTGAGGATAATGAAAAATCCCTATTGATATCTTACCTTCTCATTAGAGATATTTACTCCAGTAAGAAGAAAAGCAGACAGTCAATAGGACAGATGCATTAAGGCAGGAGTTTGGTTCGTATTTGTTACTAATAGTATGAGCTTTAAAATAAAATCTAGGGTCTAGATATGACAATAGGTCGTCCATTTTAAGCTTAAAAAAAACTCACCCTTCATAACTCAAATTCCCCCTTAAAATAACAACAGAAAACCGTGTTCTGAATAAAATAAGATCTTCATGCTAGAAATAAGGTGCAAGAAACAGAGGAACCAGACTATCCACCTGGATCCAAGACACATCCATCATAAAGGCAGGTCAGCTAAAAGCAGTTGCTGGATTTGCAGTACAGCAAGCCATTCCATTCCACACAAATCAGAACACATGCTCCTAACAGCTCAGACTTGGAAGGAAATAGTGGGGCTAGACAACAGTACCCACTAAAAAACCTCAGTGGCTACTAGATCTCCAGAACTGGGAACTCGGGTGAGGACAAGATTTCAAAAACAAGCACAAGCCGCAGCCTCCCTCTTGCGTGCCACTGATCTGGCAAATCCCTCCAGCACAGTGGCACAGCAGTCTGTTGTAACAAGAGCTGTGCCAACCTGGGCAATGAAAAATCAAACAGACATAAGGCACTGCTGTGATTCTGCCTGCTACCAATCCTGTCTTTAAAACTCATGAAGCATACAGCTTCAGGATTTCCTAACATTAATAATTCTCTTAGAGTATGAATGTTAACAACCACAGGAATACTGACACATTTGGTGGCAGTAGCTGCTGGACAGCCAAGTGTCAGGCTATGCTGATTTGCTGGAACTCCCATCCTGAAAGCAGCATAACTGGCATCACGTCCTGTGACAGTAAATTCCCATTGGAAAATATAAAAGTAAAGAATAGGGACTTCACATGCAAGAGATGCAAACCAACACCTTTAAGGAGAGTTGAGCAGGCTACAAACAAATCATATTTTCTTCATTTCACAGTATCAAAAAAGAATCTTAACAAGGCAGCTCTAAACATAGCACAAAGCACAAACGTACTTCCCACCCTAGCTAGAGCATACAGATATGTTGGAGGTATTCCAAAAACAATATGGAAGTCATAAGCACAAGAGGCTTCTCCTTTCATTAAGGAAAAGAAACTCTTGTGCAGCTCCTGCTGTACTCATGCTGCAGGAGCCCGATTCCTCTCCCTGTCACTCAGGTCATTATGAAACATTAGTGAAATCACACAGGCTTCATCCCTGGATAACAAAGGCAACAGTCAGGGAATGCTTTAGAAAAATGATCTTTGGAGAAGGCCTGTAAGATTCTAGATTACAGATGAGATACCCCCACACCACATCCTCATCAGATCCAGGCACTATATTGTAGTTAACTCTTTGCTTAACTACTTTAAGCTCTGCTGCACCATAGCACATACCTGAAAACGAGCAAGATCTCTGTACTGTAATTGGAGAACTTGCACCACAACTGCTTTTTAACAACCCTCCAGAGTGGATGGCAAAAATGGGACAAGGCCATCCCACAGCCTGCTGACGCCATGGCCATCAAGACAGTGAGCCTGATGTTGTGTGGAACCAGCTGGAGAGGTGATTCCACAGACGACATGGGCATCCTGGGCACATCCATGCATGGTGAGGTGGAGGACTGGGAAGCTAGGACATGGTTATGCAAGAGAGCCCCTCAGAACAGCTCCTGTGGACATGCCTGTGTATTTTACAGGTAATTATTTTGTTGCTTATTTACAGGACCAAATTCAACAGAGCTAAAGCAGGGGGAATAACCTAAAAATTTCTCTGAAAAGAGAAATATGCAAGCAGAAGCATGCAAGACGGAAGATGTGGCTAGCTGATGCTGTTTCCGCCGTCTACTTAGAGTGCTGTTTACTGCAAAAGCATACAAACAGAGGACGTGCAGGATTTTACATCACCCCTTAAGCACTCCCATAACGTTCTCTGTCCTTCCCCACCCACTCACAGGGGAGGGAAGAGCACACACCAGGATAAATCCAGCACAGGTACATCTGAAGTAGCCAGCTCTAGAAACTGCACAGTCATACTAGAACTGCAAACAAAAGTCTCCCTGGTGGCAGGAGGAATCCTCAGGTATCTAGCCTTCAAAAACACACACTAGGGTGGTACCTGTAACTCACGATGTAGCCAGGTATAAACAACAGCAGCATTTGCTAAGTGTACGAACACAAGACAAGACCAACTTCTGCCACAGTAGAGTGCCTCTTACCCCCTCATATTAAGAACAAGTATTTCTTCCTTTTTTAAGATGCTAATACACTTCACATAGACTTCTGTATTTGCACATTGTTCCTTGCTTTTTCTATTCATTGCAACCAATAGGTGTAAAATTTGAATCTGCATGCCTCTCATCTCTAGCACTGCCTATTACAAACAAAACTTGAAGACTGTGGATGATAGATTTTAATCTAGAAAAGAATTAGGGAAGCTAGAAAAGCTGAACTGTCCTCCTACCAAAAAGTAGAACTGCACCCACACTGATTTACTCTACCAAACCACCAAGGAGCCTCAGGCATTGAGCCACACTATAGAAATGAGCTCAACAAAATGAAATATAAAGGTTGTGAAACAAACAAAATGCCACTGAATGCAGCAAGGCACCCAAGGCTGGGAGCTTGCTGGAGACGTTGCATGTCAGAATTGATTTAGCAGTCAAGAATTCATCTCTTGTTGACGTTACAAATCCAGCACTCTCCTGGGTTCTGAGCAAAAATAAAACTGAAATCAGGACAAGCCTTATTAACTTCATTTTTTTAAACTGATAAGAAAGACTTCAATGAAGCCACAAAAAGCCCATCACAGAGATATCCTTAGAATTCACAGATATCCTAAAATCGATCTCTTTGCTTGGCCACTTTGAAACATTCACTCTCACATTTTTTTGCCACAAGTAAACACCGAGTCAAAACCAGATAGATGTTTTTTTCTGCCCCTCAAATACAAACGCATAGCTCAAGCCGATCAGTTTTGCTTTGGTGGCAAATGGAAGCAAAGCAACAGCACTCCTACAGTAAAAATACAGGCTTTGAGAAGGCAGAAACATCCAAGAGATTGTGGCTTACACCTCCGAACTGCTGCTGGCTCATGCACTGTGTTACAAAGCAAAGTCAAACACATTAGTTTAAAGGCCAGTGGCTTGCAATGGAGCAGAACAGAGAAAAGGCTCCCATTAGCCAAGTAACAGACCCTGCTGAAGGCAGCAATCACTTTCTCTCTTTTATTACTTCTGTCCGCCTGCATAGTGCCTCCCCTCTGAAGTCTAAAGGTTAGCTTAAACAAGGTGGGCTGAGCTAAGCTGTCTGACTGTGTGCCATGACAGGCTCCTGACACGGTTACTCATTCTCATCTGAGAAGCAAGGAAAAGCAGCTTCCTACACTGTCTCTGAACTGTAACCCTTCAATCTTCCACTTCACATCTACACAAAGTTAAAGTTTTATCATGGGCACAGACACTGCTATGTTTAAGACTTCCTGCTGGCCAGCACGTACCCGTGAAGGTATCTCACTGGGATGCCCAGGTTTAAGTTCACAGCTGCAGTGACACAACTGTAAGCATCACACTGTCAATCTGATCGGGAGGCTTCCCAAAGAGCAAGTTCTCAGTAGATTCAGCTGCTGTTTGGCTTCTATTACCAGAGTCTGAACATCTTACTCCCAGTTATAATGCAGATAACTCAAACAGCTGGCATAAGAGGGAATCAAAGTATATCAGAACTAAACTACAGCACTGGCAGGGTGTCTGATGATTATGTTACAAAATCCAGAGTAAGATCTCTCCAAGTAACTCAAAGCCAACTTTAACGTAGCCAAAGTCTACTTTCCAAATTTTGTATTCATCTTGCAACATCAAATGAAGACTCCATAGTTAACTTCAGGTGAGTTTTTATGTCACAGTACTCAGAGTCATGGAAAGCAAAAAAATATATGCTGCTCCTCTGAAAACTCAGAGCAAGGGGAAGAGTATCCCCCTCAAAGAAAAAAAAAAAAATCCCCCACATCTCTAAGACATAAGTGTGCCAAAAACTTTCACAGAACACAAAATTCCTCCTGCCCCACAGAGGGTTGGCTTTAAGCCCAGAAGCGTGTTTAATCCCAATCCATTAGAAAACTTTGCATATTCCACAATGTCATAGACCCTGTTTGTACACCGTTCTTCCATAATATGTTCCATGTTATCAAGACAGAAGAGTTTTTATAGCTCTATGTTCTAGCAAGCAACCATGGCTATTTTCAAACCACAGGTGAAAGGCCGGATAATAAGGAAGGGATATTGAGCTAAAAGAGGGGAAAAAAAAAAATCTAGAAAATTCAGTTACAAGAAGGGCATCAGCCCAAAAATTCTTCAGGAGAAAGAAAATCACAGCAAAGTGACAGGTTACCAGAGAACAAGAAAAATCTAGTCACAGAAAGCTACCTTAAAAATAAGACAGAGGGATTTGCATCTCAACACTCATACGACAAATTCTCACTAATACATGAGAAAATCCACATCTGGGAAAAAAAAAGTACTTACTTTTAGTAGGGGGGTTTAGAAAAGGACCCTACTTGTGCTTAAGGAAGCATTTCAACCTGCACACACAAGTTTGTTGGACTCACCACTACAACAAGCAAAAGTGTCGATCAGCATTTGCCACTGCAAAATAACAATGCAAAACATGAACAAAGTTTTGAGAAGTTTGTCACACGCATGCACAGAATAGACCTGACTGAAAAGCCCCTTTGTTCAGGGTCTTGGGAACCAGATGACACGGAGGGAAGGAATTATGCTGATGAGTTAGCTGCAGGGTTCCTGTCTGGTAGGTTGTGCCCCAAAGATCTAATTTAAAATGACTTGCAGTATTCACTGAATGCCCATCTTTCCTTGTTTAGGGCACAGCCACACGCTGGCTGATAGCTATGTAACAAAGCCTGCTAGATACCTTTATAGCAATAATCTAGCCAAACTACTGTTCCATTTTTGGTTATTGTGTCCATTTTCACAGCTGCAGATGTGAGCAGCAGAGAGCAAATAGAGTACAGAGCTCTTGAGAGAGTCTTGTAAACAACCCATGTTGTGTGTCCCAAACCACCTCCTAAAAGAAGTTCAGAATAGGAGCGACAGAGTCATGGAAAAGTACTCAGAATGGGGATGTTACCTGTAAAGAATAGAATATAATGAAATACAAGTTCATCATAAATGCCCAGCGATGTTAAAGGACATGTATCTAGCATAAGAAGCCAACACAAAGGTACAATAGAAGAATAAGAAGTGTGGACGAGAGGCAGAGGCACAAAGGATTATTGACCTAGAGAAACAGTAGCAGGGAACTGGTTAATCACACTGTTCACACTGTAAAATATCACACATCTAGTTCTCTCAGACCTGTTTATTTTGTAGAACACAAGGGGAAGGGAAGCTGCAGCAACACAAAACAAAACATCAGTAAATGAATTGTTGGCAGTTTTCATTGTTACTTCTTTCTTTAAAACATTTGATGTTAAAGGCTACAAAGGTTCTAAAGCTTTGACATTCTTCTTCACCCCTTGTACTAGCTAATTAACTCTGACAGCTTGATAAATTTGCATGAAAGGTGGATAGTCTTGCATGCCTGCTACTTTAAAAATGCGAAGCAGTCGAATTCAAGCCCTCCAAAGCTTTTCTTAACTTCTAGGGGTCCAACTAACAGTACACAGGAAACGAGCAGGTTTTGCACAAGCTTTGCATATAGCTAAGTATGCATTTACCATGAGATGAGAACAGTGTGTCAGACATGTTTCTGTATTAGGAGAAATACACATTTCAGCTAATTAGCAAAAACTGAATATCTTATTTCTCTTCTGATATCATGAAGAGCTAGCATGCTTGAAATTGCAATCTTCTCATTAATCAGCATCCTTATGTTTATACAACAGCCAATTCTACAATTAAATCTAGCAGCCTGAAACTTTGATTGTAGAACTTCTATTAATGCACTCAATCAGTCACAATTTCTACCGCATGAATTATCACAATACATTTTGAAAGACTTTTGAAGTGACTAGTCTAAGAAAACAGAAAAATATAATGAGAATTTCTACAGAGAATTACTCTCCAACACTGATATTTGCTAGACTTGTTTATCTGAGTGAACTTAATACACAAGCACTGCTGTGAAAGCAATGCCTCCTATTTTATTATGTTGGCCCACAACATCAGAGGCAGGTGTTGGTGGTATGGTAGTAGAGGTTGAACCTTCCCACCAACATTCTGTTCCATTTTGTTGCCATGTGACAGATGGCAGCAGAGGGGCACTCCGACACAATGGCATCTGACATGGAAGTGTGGATGAAGAAAAAACATGGAACTGAATTTCTCCATACAGAGACAATGGCACCCATTGACACTCACCAATGTTTGTTGAACATTAATGGAGACCAAACAGTGGATGTGAGCACAGTGAGGGGTGGTGGTGCATTTCAGCAGTGGCAACAGTGACATGAAAGACAAGCCACGTTCCAGACAGCCATACACAGTTGCCACACCATGAAATGAAGAGCATCTTGATCAGCTCATCTGCACTAATCAGCTAACGGTGCTGACTAGGTTGAAAAATAGTGTTTTGCAGCTGAGAATTTGCTCTATCAAATAGTACTATTGTGCTCTTTGAATCTGTTGTAGTTTCCATGGAAATAAATAGGAGGCATTACTTTCAGCACAACCTATGTAAATGAAGGTGAAAAAAATATCTTGAACTTCAAAAAAAACCAGCAAGTAAGTCTATGATTAGATCTATCTGAAAGAAAACAGCTAAAGGACTGAGCAAAGCCACCAGAGAATCTTTAGTCCTAATAAAACATTTAAATGTTGCTTTAACCTGCTTACTCTCGTCAAAACACCCATTAGTTTAAATAACAAAAACATCCCACATTCATTAACAATACTTAGTGTTGAGTGTGATAAAGATGCAATGTTAAGTGATTGCTTGCTCTACTCCCAGAGCAACTAAAGATGTTTTTATTCTGTGCTGGGAGGAAATAGGAAGAATTTAGGTGAGCACCTGGAGCCTGTATGTTTGTGTAAGTCTCTGTACTTGTAAAACTTCAGGATATCTAACGTAGTATTATACAGTAGCACAGTCTAGCAGAGGCCAAAGTAACCATCTAATTAGGGCTTAAGCCCCAACTTCAAAAAAAGTAAAATAAAATAAAGGTACTGGTTCACTCCCGTCCCTTGTCTAATGCTGTATCTGCACTAGTCTGCAGCAAATTTTATCTCCATTTGAAAAAAAAAAAAAGATTCTATGATTTAAGGAGAAGGCCTGCAGACACTGCTTACCAGAATAGCTCTATAAACTGTTGTGTGCTATGCAAGGGGATTGTACTCCCCCTTTCCAAAAGGGCCTGGCAAAACAGAGCCCAGTTTGTAAGCAAATACTACAAAAGGCATTAAACTGGTTAACCACAGGGTGGGAAAGAGAACCACAATATATGGCTGAACTACAACCTACAGCAAATTATGACAAACCCATTGAAGAGTAAGATAAGGGGCAAGGAGTCCAAAATAATCAAGTACTCTAACATCAAGCTCTTAAAAATTATCCTCATTTGAGGAGACACAAACTCCAGAGCAGTTCTTCCTCCACATTAACAACACCTTTTTCATCTCCAGTTCTGCAAAGAAAAGCTTTCAAAAAAAAAAAAAA
>WBMW01002252.1:363869-383906 GCA_013396635.1 Penelope pileata
CGCACCTCGCGCTCCGCTCCGCTCCCCTCAGCCTGGCAGCGGCGGCGCCCCCTCCCGGTGTCCCCCCCCTCCCCTGCGCGCGCAGCCGCCGCCCGAACCGCTCCGCGCGGCGAGTCCCGGCCGCTGCGGCGGCTGCGGAGGGCGAGGCGGTGGTGCGGCCCCGCAGCGGCACCGCGCAGTGCCGCCCCGCTGCCCGCCCGGGGCAGCCCTGCGGGCTGCGCCTCAGAGCCGACCCGCGGTAACGGCGCTCTCCCGGCGCCCCCGCGTGAGGGGCTCCTCAGGGCCGCCCGCTCTGCTCAGGCCGCCGCCCGGGGCCGGGGGGTCCCACGGAGTGGCCGCGGGAATGGCGCCTGGAAGAGGTGGCTGCGTTTCGCGTGTTGGGCGCAGAGTGGCCCATGCGTCCTCTCCCTTCGCGTGGCTCCCAAACTTGGTAAAGATGAGGGGATGGCCTCAAGATCGGGGCTTGCCGGGCGGCCTCGAGGGAGGCAGCACGGTAGGCTGCTGCCCCTCCAGTGACCAAACCCTGGGGAGCTGCTGGCTCCATGGTGCAGCAGCACTGTCCATGGCAGCAGCAGCACTGTCTGGCCCTGAGCATCCCTCTGAGGCCCCGTGTGGGGCATGGCCTGCCTCATCCCTGCGCATGGAGCAGGCATCCTGCCCCACTGGCCAAAGCAGCCGCAGCCGAGGCAGTCCTGAGCAGGCAGCCCCTGCCTACATGCAGAGGTGGAAACAGTCTCAGCCAGATATCACGGCTCAGGTCCCAGACTACAAATTAAACAGCTCTGGTGTAGGAAAACAAATGTAAAGGTGCTGCCTCACACCAGCAACCTGCGTTTCCCTCTCTGTTTTCAAAGGCAGGAGCCTTGCTGCTCCACCAAAGCCATCTCCAGCCCAGACACAGCTTGGAGAAAGGGCTGTAGCATTGGGTAGGAGGATGGAAAGGCTGAAAGGAAGTTGGAGAGGACAGAAAGACGCAGATGAGCCAATGGGCAGAACAAAGAGCACTAATGACTAGAGCTTTCCAGCAAAGAGAAGGAAGAAGCAAGTGTGTGAGGCTTCGTGTAGCAGTGTGGAATCTAGGGAAGGCACAGAAAATAAAGCAATCTATAGAAGAGCTTTATGCCCAAGATCAAGAGGCTTATTCTCAACTATTGCCTCCTGTCACAGGTCTTTATGCTTTTAGAGCCAAGAGAACGTAACTATCTGCGAGTTCCTTGTCACGATGCGCTCCCTGCTGCTGCACAGCTTTGTGCTCAGAGATGGATTCCTCGAGGCGTTTCACAGAACCACAGAATTGTAGGGCTGGAAGAGACCTCTGGAGACCATCTGGTCTAACCCCCCTGCCAAAGCAGGTTCCCTAGGCTCTTCCTGTTTCTTTTCAGCAGCCAGATTTGTTAACACGGTCCAAGCCAGCCTCACAGATCTGCAGAAAGAATCACCACGAAAGCCACAGGAGCGACGGTCACTCTGAACTCTAGCTAGTGCAAGTTGCTTGCTCCTGCAAGGCGGGAATCAAGACACTTGGATATCACACTGCTTAGTAGACCGGTAGATGGAGTTCAGTAATCTGACAAAGAGAAGACAAAAAGGTAGACAGAATTTGCTTACGGGACCTTTCATTAAATGAAAATTTAAAAGGAAGTATCCTGGAACCATATACAGAGGCAATACCTTCTGCTCATCACACCAAGCAATGTGGATCCATGGGACCGTTTGGGTTCAGAAATTATGGGTAAGCTTTGGACACTGTTGCAGACCAGAAGTTGCAACTTCATTAGGTAATGAAAACCAATCAAACAAATGTGCTGTTCCCAGTTTAAATCTTGGTGAACGCAAAGTGCTGTGCCATCTGCACCTTTTTGGGGGTATATCACTAACCTGAATGGGGACTACTGTAGAAGTCAGCACTTAGGCTCAATGCTTTAGATTAAAAAACCAGGGCTGCTCAGTAGTCTCACAGAGCCCTTGGTAATCCATTATGTGTTTTAGACAAGACCCTTGATTTCCTGTACTATCTGCTTGCTGTAGTCAGAATTACAGTTCAAGGTGTCATGCAATAGAAAAAAAAGGCTGGATATCTCCTCCTTAAAATATATGACTGAAAGGTGATTTGAATCAATACTGAAAAGTTGAGGAGTTCATACGAGTTTAATTGTAATGACTGCAGTTAAACATAGCAACCCAAATTCCTTGCTCTGGAATTGCAGTGAGGATGAAGTGCGTCATAGACAGCTCGCTTCTCAGAAGCGGGAAGATAGCCGATGAAAAGAGCAGGTGCAATTTAAAAGGAGTTTTAAATTATATCCTGTAACACACCGCTTACATTACCCATATTATGCTGAGATGACTAAGTCTGTTCTCCTAATTACACCAGAGATGATTATGGCTGAGTATAATCTACCTAAGAATTATTAGACTGTCTACTGCATGATCGAACACTGGCTACACAGAAATCCTTGATGCTTCCTTTCTGTGTAAGCTGTCAGGAACTGTGTAGAGCAGCAAGGATGAGCACAGTCCTGGCAATCAGGAAAGCGTGTGATGTGTGCTGTTCTGGCATCAGCCTGCTGCTTCGTTTCCACAAACCTCGTTAACGGCACAGCAATTAAATTGCTTCATAAATGAAATGGGGAGAGCTTTTAGTTACAGCTGCATCTTTGAAATCTTTTGAATGGAGATTGCTGCGTAAACAAAAAATACAAAAATATTGTAAGTAGGACAAAGCCATAATGTTTATCTATTATTTGTTCATCACAATTTAATGACAGCAGAATTCACAGATGCATTAAGAAATGTTTTTCTTCATATGAATGAAGGGATGGGATGCAACGTTGAAGGAATGCAGGAAGGGCACATCTTTACAGAAGAGAAACTCAAAGAACCTTTGTTCTATTTTTTTAGTGTTGAAAAATCAACCAACCAACATTCTACAGAGCAATATATAGTTTAAGTCATGGTTTTTTATTCTTCTTTAAACACTTCCTCAGTTGGAGATCAAAGCCTATTCAGCAGAACTGGTACCCAGCTTCCTCAGCACCAATCTATTTGATCCCTTATTTCAAAACTATTTTCCTCTGAAAATCTGAGAGAGGAGACACGCAGGCATACATACAACCAACTGAATGATTTTTTTGAGCAAAGAGTGTTTAGAAGGAAACAAGTTGGCTTAATGCAGACAACAAAATAGACCACCTGAGTGTTTAAATGAACTATGAAAATGTACCATGATAGATTTTTGTGAAAGGCTAGTCCAGCCAAGAAATCCCTTTTGTTGGTATTCTTTTCTGGTATTTCAGGCCACTATCTTAGTCTTGTCCTCTCCAGTGGAGTACAGATTCAGAGCACACCAGATGAATTGGGGTTGTACAGAAATAAACTACCTGCCTGCTGCTAAGTTAGAATTCTAAACCTATAGCCATAAGGGCATCCCACTAAATAGGGACTCCGCTTGCAGTGAGGTACAGAAGCAAAAATCTTCCTCAGTACAGAAAAGCTAACTCTGTGTAACATCAAAAAACCCTGAACTCCTAGGATAACAGTCACACCAGTAAATTCAAATGATATTGTAACACGACCAAAAGAGCAAAAAGCATGAGTGGCACTCGGGTGTTTTGGTTTCTTTTATATAATCAGGGGACTCGTGTGGGTAGATGGGAGTACTTCTCCCACAGTAACAGTAGTTTTGTCCATAGCAAAGACAGACAGAGGGTGGCAGCTGCAACATTCTGATAGGGAGATCTCACCTGCTGAGCTCAGTGAATGTTTGAGTTACAAAGATATGAGAAATCCTGGGTGCAGCCTCTTTATCCAATTATACCATTGAAGATAAATCTATGTAACCGGCTGCAGCTGTACATAGAATGTCATTGCAGGCACAATGGCATGCTTAGATGCTGAGTTCTTGCTCATGCACCACCGAAAGTGATTCATTTCTCCACTGTAGGAGTGACAGAACAGAACACAACTGCTCAGGCGGCATCATGGGGACAGAGGAAGCCAGCACAGCACAAGGGTTCAGGGCATGCTCTATATCCAGAAACCTGCTCGACTCAGCACCGAACCACACAACTGAACACCCATTCAGAAAGGTTGCCTTTTTCTGGAGTGGTGATTGCATTTACCAAAAAGCAGTCAAGTAGTTGGATTTTTAAAACAAGAAAATGATAATATTTATAATGTATAGTAATCTGTGGCATCATACTTGTTTTCATAACTCTAAAAGGTTTCACAAGATGCATTTATTACTATTAGCTTGTAAAGTCTGGGGGCCTAGGGTTTTTTTTTTTAAGTGTGTTATAAAAGCATCTATAATAATAAGAATAAAACTCTTGACAATAGTTCATAATAAATAGTCAAGGTAGGTGGAAGAAAGAAATCTGTCATCCTGAGGGGGAAAAAAAAAACAGTAATCAAAATAAAATCAGAAAATACAACAGGTTTGTTGGTGTTTTTTTTTTCCCCCCTATACATGAAGATTAAGCAGGACCATTTCATACTCTCGTTGTTAACATGGTGCCTGTGCAGAAATACTTGCAGCAGAACAATGACCTGGAAAAGTGGTCTCACGTCCCTCTGCAAGAAATATGCTATGGTAACCGTATGCTACATAGTTACCCTTACTAAAATAGTATCAAAATTCAAGCATGGAGTTTTTCTCAGCTTAGTATTATTCACGAATTGCAACAGCTTAAACATCAGGGCATAAGATAAAAACAGTTCTGGTGTTATGCAGGCAATAAAGGAAATTTATTGAAGTAGTTGGATACATCCAAAGCAGCTTTATATTGTATATTAGTGTGTCGTGTCTGAATAATCTGTGTGTAAATTGCTGCAAATTAAATCACAGCACTTACAGAAAAGATTGAACGGTAATGAAAGTGACAGAAAATGCCACTACGTGATGCATCAGCCATCTGGTGCAACGCAAATAGCACTCACTCAGAGGGGGTTACAGTCTTCTTATTAGTTACCACAGCAACAGGTCTGCTGAGTACACTTGCAAGTTAAACATTGTCAGCAACCACAGTTCACCATTTCATCCACATCATACACTGGGGCTGTACACAGTGGCACATCCTGTCTAGGTGTGTTTTCCTGCAGATTTTTTCATTAATCTGCTTTTCAGGGGACTTAAAACTGGGATGAATACCCAGGACTCAGTATTCCTCCCTCATAAAAGAGCCCACAGGTATACAAATAGCCTTGTCTGCAATGTACCACTGGAAAACAGTAGATAATAGGAGATCGGGAAAATAACAAAACTTAAACTTTATTAAAGAAATGTCAGCAATCAGTTACCCAAGAGCTTTAAAACTTCCTTATACCGGCTGTGGTTATCAGCCAAGGAAAATGGGATGTCCTCCTGCCTTCGTACTTTCTCTCCTGCTTCCCTCCCATCGCTAGGGACCCGGTATCTCCCGCAAGCCTGTGCTTAGCTTTACTCCGGGGCAGCAGTGTGACAGCAGGACCTGGCTGGTGGCACTCCAGTTGTTAAGAGACACCTCTCTGTGCTCTCTGCCACTGCTGCATGCTCAAAAGGCAAGGTGCAGAGGTTAGGGCTGCCTTCACACAGCCCCATCACTGCATGAAGGGCTGCTTCAGCTGTAAAAGGCTTAGCTACAGCAGGACCTGACTGTTTCTGCTCTATACGTGCTGTTACTGCAGTTTGTGCCCACATCAGCTGCAAGATGAGCACCACATAGCTGGGTGCTTTGCTTCAGGCTGGGTTTTACAGAGACAAGAGCACTGAATTATGTCAGCATGGAAAACTACATTGACCATGGAACCACGTTCAGCCCAGGTTTTAACCTAATTAATACTAGTGACAAGATGGCACATGCTCTTTTAAGGACTGGGATAATGGGTGCAAATGCAAAATTGTTACCTTCTGTTAAATGGAAGGAGCACAAACAAGTATTTTGATCAGAGCTGCTAAGAGTAATCCAGCAGTTCAGGGTTTTCTTTAAGCTATTCCTAGTCTGTTACCTATAACCATATAGATTCCATATCCACAGTTGGACATGGGGTCACTAATAGCATTTTGCTTTGCATTTATGGAATGAAAACCTGTTCTCTAGAAGCATCCTGACAGATTAGAGAGACCAAAGCTAAGCTGTGCTATTTACTTCCAGAGACAGCAGGCCAAACATGCAAAAGAAATGGGTATTACCCAGTTTATAACCCAGGGAAAGAAGAAGAGAAAGCATCAGCTGCTTTAAAGAAATTTCAATGGCAATAAAATGTAAGAGGACAAGACCGATTTAATGCTTTCAGTCTGACTCTCAGATGAGGAATCAATTATCCTGCGTCATTTAATCTCCTTAAGCAGGTCACGACACAAACTAGGAATTAGAAGCATTGTGTCTAATACAAAGAACAGCTCTTAATGGTAGTTAGCATCAGCCTCAATTTTTAGATTGCGGAAAGCATAACTGGGATTTGGGGAGCTTTGAAGAGCTGGCTACACTAGATTTCAGCAGTCAGATCCTAATATTTTGAAAAGTAGCTTTGTTTATTGTTAACCTCGTGGAGATGCGGAGCAGTTGAAAATGAAACAAAGCAACCTCACAAACCTGCATACAACATGTACAAAAGCTCTGGAACATGATTTTCCCATTGCCACTTATGGCTCAGTCCAGCTCTGGTAGCCCCATTGCAGGAGTGAGACAAAGACAGAGTAGACAGCACATATGCTTAAAATTCCTCCCACATCCATAATGTGTTACTAACAAAATTCTGAAGAGGAATTCATTCAGTAAATAACTGAAGCAAGAAAGTTTTTAAAGTAAGCCTTCAGAGCTTTTGATGTTTCTCTAGTAGAGGACGCATCTCTCTGGACAAACTCTTGCCCTCCATCAGGAACAAAGTACTCAGAAACCTTCCATAAAATAATTTACCTGACATGATGAAGCTTCAAATTATCATCTCTCTTAGTGGCAAATATCTCAGCTAAACCAAGCTCTTACTGTAACATCACTCAAGACAGTAGAAAATACCACAAGGTTTCCAACCAGGTAAAAGCTAAACCAGCCTGTTTGTGGAACCAAACCTCCAGGAAGGAAAAAAATGTGATGAAGGAGGAAGTTGGTTCCCATCTGAGTTCCTTGCAGGCTAGAAAAGTTGATGATGAACGTCCTTGTCTCTGTAGCTTCTCACTGAGTTTCTCAGTTAACATTTCTCAAGTAAAACTGTTGACATAATCAAGCACAAATATATAAACAGAAGCAGGATAGCTAAAGAAAGATCATTATTTTGTCACAGAGATGTCTTTGCTACATACCACAAGAAAACTAGGGCACAGAATGTAAGCATTATGATTAGCTTTCAGGAGAAGCTAAAATTATCCAGGATTATATAAAAAATAAGTAGGCTCTGTTTTGAGTTTATAGTTGTTTTTTTGCAAGAGCTTTATAATGAGGCTGATGTACTTTTAAGACATTTAACTCAGTGTAACTATTCTGAATATTCTTTAATGGACCTTGGAAGTATGAGTTTAACTTCATTGTAAGAGTAGAACCCACAAAGAAATTGGCTGAAGCAGTGATTTCTAAAGTCAGATCAAGAAACAGCCTTATAATTTGCAATACCTGCATCAGTGGCTGCCAGTGTTCTTTCTGCCAAGGAATCAGATGCCAAAGGATCGAGGAAACAAAATCTGCATTTCTCAAATCACTCTGCATGCTTTCACTATCTCTCACCACACTTGCCCTCGCTTTGCTCCTATTCCCTGAAGTGTCTCAAAGCAGTAAGCTCTCTCCATCCTGCTGATGCTCACCTGCCACTTGAAACTGAGATTTCTGGAACAAGGGACAGACTTTCTCGTACCTCACAGCAGAGATTATGCTGCTTGGAAAACACACATGACAGAGAGATGTCAAAGGCTGACCTGTACCACCTATTTTTACACTGGACTACTCAGCAAACATGCCATGGACCATTTTAGTTCTAGATGTCACTAACAATAAATTACAATAGTAGTTTGTTCAATATGTACTTAACACTGCAATTTTATGACCCTGTCATAAACGAAAACACTGCGATCCTGGGAATGTTGCTGACAGCACAAAGACATAAGGTACTATAAAGCAAAGACGTAAGACCCAATAAAGTGGCTTCCTTTAGCTTCAACACCATTTGCCTTGTCAGTTGATCTCAAAGAAGAACGCTTTAGAAAACATTTCAGACCATAAACACCATTCCTGAAGCTCTGCCAAAGGCCTTCTTGTGTCACTGCACTGCTTATCAACGATTTTCAAATAAAACAAGCTCTGAAGGCTGCTTCTCTACCTACACAAAGCAGCAACTCCTACTGTAAATGCTAGCTAGTAACTCTGAATGACAGGCTGCTGTATTAAAATCATCAGTATGTATTTTCCTACAAAACAAGAGATGTGGGAAGGCAGCTATAAGCTGCAGGAGGAACAATCCACTACATGCTCACAACACTGCTGAGCCATCTCTACTTTTTCAAGTGCTGAATTTTACAGGCAAGCAGCGAGGGTTTGCTTCTTCAAGGAAACAGACTTTGCATCTCACACACAAACCAGTCAAAATGTTGCTGAGTGCCACGGAAGTTCCAGTATTCCTTCTTCCTTCGGGAGGGGTGACTGCCTGTCTACTCTCCTGCAGGTAGCTAGCTGGCTCCTGCTGGCACTGCAGCAGCATGCCCTGGGGAATCAACAACCAGACACAGCTGAGGTTAAGACAGGCAGTGCTATTTCCTATGAAATCCCTTCATTTTCACAGAAGGACTTGAATGACAGCAAATAGTAATGAAGTAGCAGCTGATTTGAGAAGCTGCTGCAGATTCTGCACTTCTGAAATTGAACTAAAAATCTCTTCAAAAATATAACATAGCCATCAAGAAAAGCATGAAGAACAAAACCCATCCAGTCTGCCATAAATCTGTACACAACATACCGAATACAGCATCTTGGTCTTGCAGCTTTAATACTCCACTGGCATTAACAAATTGGCTACAGTACGTTTACCTGAAGTTATTTTTATGAAATACTTTAAAAGTCTAAATAGAAGATAATGCATATGTATATTTCACAGGATCCACCGACTCACAGCTCCTACTGAATACAAAGGAAATATTTGGCTCTCATTGAAGGAGCACATTGGCATCCTTTAAAAAATGCTCAACTTTGTAGGCATTTGGCCAGTAATCAAGGCTGAGTTTTATTCCATGCTTTTAAGCTTTAATTTCCCAGCCAGATGTTCAGTGAACACGTTAAATGCTGCAGATGATCTAAAAGCCTGACGGACCTGATCCAAGTCTCAATTCTGCTTTCCCCTGCAGCATACACAGTGTTATTCATTTGGTTGGCACCAACCAGTTCCTGCATCCTAAATGGTATTATTGCCTTAAGGGTCAACTTTATGTCCCATTAGCCATTTTTGGCCTTGGCTACAGGAATTGTCTAGGCTCCCCACATAGTTAATGGAGAAAGACAGGCACCTCGAGTTGATAAGGCATCTATCCTGATATAACACTAACAATACAGATGTGATGAGGTCCTCCCAAGTGCCTAGCGCTCTGGGGACTGTAAGAGAAGTCACAACACCCAGCACACAAACAACGTCAGGCAAGCTGAATTTTCCAGAATGATAAAGAAAGAAAGGTTTTATGTAAAATCATGACTGGTAAGACAACAAATAGGGAATTATTCATTATTTCCTCACAAGAATCAGGGCAGGCAACAAGCATAAGAACAAATGGAAGTAGCATCTTATGTCACTCTACTGTGAAACACTGCCATAGAACACTATGGCAACAGTAGTATAAATGGGTTCAAGAAAACTACATCGCATGATGGAAGAAAAAGTGCATGCTCTTCAAACCAAAATACGTGACCACAACTCCACATCATGTAGGTTATAAAACGCCAAATGCTGGAACAAGAATTCCACCCCTGCACACCTTCATTTAACACAATCACTGTTGACAGTGATTGATTTTATGTCCATACCTATCTCAACTCTGCCTAAAAAAAACAGCAGTCTAATACTTACTTGCAACACTAGGTGGCAGGGAGAACAATTCTCATCAACTGAGCAGAGAACCTTGAACGCAGAACCCCACTTGGCACAATACAGCAATATTGATTTTATACAACTGAATTTTTCTCATGTCCCTACATAACCTTGATTTAAAAAACATTGCCTGAAGTACCAGGTCCAGAAACCTGTGTTTGAAATGCAAGAATAAAAGCTAATTCATTCCAAAAGATATCCTCACTCTCTCATTCAGGCCCATGGATGACAGCTAAGCTTCTTCCTCTCCAGAGAGGGTTCAAACAAGAGTTGAAATCCTCATCCTCTCCACCTCTGTAAAGATGCTGCAGCATAATATTTACTCCTCATGCCTCTATTTTTCTGAAAAGTCACTTTATTACTTAAGATTCAAACCACTTTTGTGCTACTTGTGAAAATACAAAGGTGCAAAAATGAGACAAGTTCTACAATTCAGGCAGTAGCAAAGCTGGAAAGCAACACAAGGTGTTCTTCAGGACATAGTGACCTTCATGTTAGCGTGCTCCTTCCCTTCCGAAAATAGGGGAAAGCTTGAGATTTGCAAAATTTTAGTTTAGATGTCCCTTAAAACTTGAGGGCTAATTTTGTGAACACAAGCTGAGTTTCAAAAAAAAAAAACCACATGTATGTAATGTAAAGGACGCCACCTCTGCACCAAGGCATAACTGCAATTTGGAAAATAGGACATTTTCTTGAATTTTGCTGATATAAAAATGAGAAAGCAACATTTAACTCCTACTTTATTCACATAATTAAAGAACAAACCCCAGACAATTATTGGTATTGTCCCTTTAGAAGGGCAGAATCAGCATAGGACAGCTGTTCTTTTCATTCAGCTTTGTATCAGTTTCTCCACTGTATTAAGAGAAGTTGATGCTCTGGTATAGCTTTTCAGAATCTGCAGAAAAAAAAGCAAGACCAGCACACTGTTTTTGAAGCAGTGACACACAAGAAGGAAGGTCAAGTAGTTAAGCCACAGACTAGAAGTTGTACGTAAAAGTCATCAAAAGTGATGTCAAAGTAAAAAAGGCACTGCTGATTTTCATTTTCCAGATGTTTGATAACTGGAAACCTTGTTTCATTTCCAAAAAATAAGTTAATACAAAATTTTTAAAAAAAACACAGCGTGCAAGTCTTTGTTGCAGAACAGTAAGTACAGTTTCATACTTACAAATAGTTTAAAGCATTTTTTTTTTTTACATAAAGAACAGAATTTCTCTTCGTATAAACAGTGTTGGTTTGTTTCCTTTTTTTTTTTTTTTGCCAACAGCAGTCGTCAACTCCAAACTAGAATCAAGACGACAAGAGAACCAGACAGTCTAAGTCATTGCCATTTGTGTCAAAAAAAATTATGTCACCCTTTTCTACAGCTCATCATGCTTGTATGTGAACTCCCTTGCAGATATAAACCCATCACTGTCTTCATCTTCTTTATCAAATATGTCTTCAACCAAAGCATCATGCTGGGTGTCATTTACCACTGCTCCATGCTTCTCAAATTCTTTCTTCAGGTAAATTTTCACCTATGAGACAAAAGGTGAGAGTTACTGTTTTTATGCTTATGAAAAAATCCATTACTGTAGGTAAGAGAGAGCTACTATGTTTGGGATGGCAGCATCAATCTATTAATAGATACCTTTCTTCCTATGCCACTGACAAAATAATACTTGCCTGACTGATTCTTCAGCCCTGTTCAGTGATGAGAGACTAAGAAAATAAAGCTAGCAGATCAGTTGCCACAACCTTCATGGTATCTGACTGAAAAACATGCCAAGAAAGCATGTCATCTAATGTCTATACAGTAAAGTATAAATAGCTAGGCAGAAATTAGCAGCTACCAATTGGTCAGAGACTAAAACAGCTTTTTCACATCTTTGTGCTTTGTCAAACCAGCAGATCTAAACAGCCACCCCAAATAGATAAAGGAATCTGTCTACACTCTCTGCATTTGCTGCTCTAATGGGAACTACATTTATAGCAATTTATTTCTAGAAATCTCAAAGCTTTGAGGGACAAATAGAGTCAAGGCAGCTTTTGAGCACACTGCTGGAGCAGTTATTTATGCCAAGCTAGTTATAAGAGCGAACAACATTTTGAACAGTACCAGATGACTTTTACTGAGGTTAAACTATTAAGAGGTCAAGTGTTCTAAATCATGAAGCCTCCTACCAGGATATTAAAACCAACATATGCCTTTGTTAAACAAATACCACCCGTTTAACAAAAACTTTAATAGTGAACTGTTAACAGGAAGATACACGGGTCACATTTCAGGTAAGTCCTATTTCACATTCTGGTCTTGTTACGGTCATTCCTCATGTTTCTAACAAGCACATCGGAAACGCTGACACTGTCTAGCTGCTGTGCAGTAAAACAAATTACTCTTTTAGGGTCTAGCAAATTTTACCAGCCCAAAATCAAAAGGGGCTAGTAGCTTATCCCGACTTCTCATGGATAGTTTCCGCACATTGTAAAAATAGAAAACTGAAAATAAGAGGCAAACACAGAAGAATAATGCAGAATAATGCTGACTAAGTGTCCTTCAGGCAGTGAAAGCTAAGAAACAGGACTGCTTTACAGTAGGAGAGCTTCAGAATCCAGTTTGTTAGTAAACCAGCAACCAACTCCAGAAATCCCTGAGGTTTTATTTCTAAAATGTTTCACTTCATTGAGTTTTCCATAAGCATGGGGCACACTTCCATCACACGCCTATGCCTCAACTTCCTAAGCCCACTTTTACACCCCCCCCAGTTCAGCTGGGATCCAAGGCTCAGCTTGGTGAAGCATAGCCGTGCATCTTTAGCTCAGTTCTACTGAAAGCTAAGTTCACAAACTTCAGCTTATCCTTTAATTCCTGGTACATTATCCTGTTAGGTGTGCTTGCCAGAAGAGAAACCCACTCACCTCTTGCTTGGACAGTTTCCAGTCATCGTTAAGATCCATCTCTTGGAATGACTCATGAGACCTGGGGCCATTCCTAATTTCTAGGAGGTCAATGTTGAATATCAGTGTACTCTCAGGTGGAATTTTCCCTGCACAGAATGGTAAACAGGGAGAAAAGTTATGAACAGCTACACATTCAGTGCTACACAAAAGCCATATGCCTCACAGCAATGTTCTGCTAATTCTGCTACTTTCAAAGCATCCTGCATTTTGAACCGAAATGGATAAGCATCTGTAACAGTGCTAAGTACAACTATTTCAGACTGTAGCTCAGACCCCAATCAGCCCTTGCAGTGCAGATACAAATTCAGATGCAACTAGCTTTGTTGGAAACCAGTATGTGTTGGTGTGAACCCATATTCAGTAATCATCACCACAGACTTATGAGACAAGATCCTTGAATCACTTTTTCATACCTACAGCCAGAGTCTGTGCGGAAAGTAGTGAAAGACTGTACAGCCAGGTGGCCACTGCTGCATCTCACAGCCCAGACCAATGGACAGCATGGCAAGAAAGTAAAGTTCAGTCCTCCTGATCAGTAGTATATCCTGTAGCTGCCTTTGAACCTGCAGCACAAAGCACCGAGCTACTTCCAAACACACAGTAGAAACTAAGCATATAAGCCTACTCAGAAGACAGGTTATTGGTATCATTCCATTTTGATACAAGTTAATAGATGAATAATTTCCTGAGAGTGCCAGAGAACACTTCACCAGCACCATCCCTGGAGTTTATCAGACTCTGGCTTTTACAGTAGCATGATATGCCCTCACACCAATGGCTGATACTACTGCCAAGGAGTGTTTAGCACAAACCTTTGCTCCTCTCACATTTGGTCCTATTTAACTTCTCTATATGCCTATATTGGATGGAAGCACCCCAAAAATATTCATATGCATTGAGATGATAGGGAGAAAACCAACATCACAGCTCCCAAACAGTAAGTCAGGATTAAATATGCTATGAGCTGCAGCAACAAACAAGCTTATAGATCTCTGGAATGAATAAATGTGCAGAAACTTCTGGGAATGCAGATCACAGTGGCCTGCATGGTGTTTGGAACATGGGTAACTTTTTCTGAGGGTTACAGAATAAGGCATCTGACTCATCATTCAGGGCAAACAGCAAGCAAGTCACACATGTTCAGAGGAAAGTATGAGGAAAATGGAGTAACTGTCTTCAACAGCATCATATGATAATAGCATTATGATTGTGTTCTAATACTTAAAGTTTTCCTAAAGCACACTGATCCTTACAGCAGCTAGCAGTGTTTACTTCTTCAGCCCTCTTGCATCAAACCCACAGGTAAGGCTTGCAAGGCTTTGAAGGCTAACTGCAGTGCCTTGCATATTAATCAAAGCAATTAGTCCTGTAATTACTAGGTGAGCTCTACAACATTTAGTATCTTTTTTTGTGGAAAAAATTGCAGTTGTGCTCTGCATAAAGCAGGCAAAAGTAACATTCCTACATAATTTAAACTGTCACTCATTTAACCACACATTCCAGTCCCAACCTTCTCATTAAAGAGGGATCTGGAAATATTTGAGAGAAAAGAATACTGTAGTACACAGGTTGAAAGAAAACATTACAAACCATGCTTTTATCTGTCTGTACATCATTCAAAACATTTTCAGTAGATATCAGCAGATATTCTGGGTAAAAGCCACCACTGCCCAAATAGAAAACAGCTGTAAGAGGGAAGGAATGAAGCGTCTCTATATGGAGAAGTAAATGGTGAGTTTTCACCATATCATTTAAGAACAAGAGAGGGTGGGCAGCAATACTGGGAGTTCCTCTGCTTTCTAAAAGAAACTCACAAACAAGAATGAGGCTTGCACATGCATATTCACAGAAGCATTACTACAAGCACAGATGCGACATCCAAAATGTTAACTACATTAACCACTTCAAGCTTGACTGAAAATAAATACTAAAATAAGTAAAAAAGCAGAGCGCTGTTGATCTCAGCACTAACAGAACTAACACTCAGCACATACAGCACAGCAGCTGTTATGAATTCCAATTTTCTTGCACTCACCACTTAGACGCTTAATGGGTATTTCTGCAGAAAACACGTTTGTGAAAAAGAGTACCCAACTTCAATAATTTCCCTTATTTAATGATTTCAACCTGGAAAGCTTAAAAGGTTGCTAACCTCTTAGGTCAAGAATAAAATTAACAGATTTAAAACAATTAAAGCAAGGGAAGGAGTTCAAGTGTTTTACCTTTCCCTTCTTTTCCATAAGCAAGGGCTGGTGGAATGGTTAGCTTCCGCTTCTCTCCCACACACATGTCCTTCAAACCTTTGTCCCAGCCTTTTATAGCTTCTCTTATGCCAAGAGTAAACCACATAGGTTGGCCATTGTTATGTTTGTGACTGGAAGAGAATGGAATGAAACAGTCTTTCAACAGCAAGTTCCATAAAGGGCACATGGGACAGATGGAAAATGCTCACAGAACACTTAAATAATAATAAAAAAAAAAGAAAATCCTACATGGTACGTTGGTATTTTTTAAATGAAAGATCTAAATTTTTTAAAGTCCTTAAAAGTTATGCCTTGCACAGCAAGGTTCCTTAAGAATTGAAAAGGAGTAAAACAGCATATGTGGTGTGTGTCATGGCAATGCTGAGCAATCTAGACCCTCCACCTTCACTTTCCTGATCACTGATTTTGCTTTGAAACTGACCAGACTAGAAAGGCATTTCTACTTGGAGATCTACATTCAAGGCTATGCACACTCTTTGGTAAATTGCAAATCACAGCTTGGTAGCGATTGCAATATACCTTGTAACATGCTTAGAACAGTCAGTCACATCCCTTCTGAAAAAGCCACTGGGAAAAAAACAGCTACACAACGGACAGTCTAGAAAAAGAGAAATAAATGCATGCAAAACACTCAAACCAGGTGGTACTCCATGACTGCTTTCACTCTATTTACAGAGTTTTAACCACAGCTCAAAGCTCTGTTTGCTAGTCACGCAGGAAAGGTGCCGAACAAGAAATAAGAGCACTTACAGGAGTTAGCAGCAAAAACTTAAAGTGTCACTAGAACTCCATTTAGAGAGGCAGGTTAACTACAAGAGAAAATTAGTGAGATTTTAGTTTAAACAGTCTGCAAGACCACGAACATGCAAAACATTGTCTTTTTCTGTTGCTGTTCAAAACGATTTCCACAAAAGCAGATTTCAGACATAGCCCGCAGGCACTTGAGCACTTCTGTGTCTCTCGCCGTTAACACCCCGTTGCTCTGCAGGAAAGGCAACATTAGCACGTCTGTGCAGGCTCCTAGCAGACTCCCTCGAGTCCCCGGCTCTTCCTGCCACTGGCATCATTGTTTGGTCTGTTGCGAGGACTTGCCTGGTCTGGGGCAGGCGAGTATCGTTTATGTGATTTCAGGAACTAAAAGGTGTCAGTGTCTACCAGTACTGACAGTTCTCTTGCTTTTTGTTTTATCTTTTTTTTTTTTTGTTAGATGCAGACTTGTGATTTACCCCTGTAAGTCTGCATCAGAAACCAGACAGATGTTTGTGCACAACAGACAACTTACTGAGCCTTGAGAGGATACCACAGCCTGTAAGCAGGCTGGTGTGGAAGGATGGCTAATATCCTCATCTTTCACCGAGCGCTACACGGTGCCACCTTCTGGAGACCAACCAGCAAACAGGATCACAGAGCTGTATAAGTTGGAAGGGACCTTTAAAGGCCATCAGGCCCAACTACCCTGCAGTGACCAGGGACACCTACAGCCTGGTCCAGCCTGACCTTAAACGTCTCCAGGGATGGGGCTTCCATCACCTCTCTGGGCAGCCTGTTCCAGTGCTTCACCACCCTTACCGTAAAAAAAACTTTATTATAGGCAATCTAGATCTCCCCTATTTTAGTTTGAAACAGTTTCCCTTGTCCTATCCCTGCAGACTCTGCTAAAGAATCTGTCCCCTTTCTTTCTTACAGCCCCCCTTCAGATACTGAAAGGCCAATATCAGGTCTCCCCGGAGTCTTCTCTGCTGCAGGCTGAACAGCCCCAGCTCTCTCAGCCTGTCCTCACAGGGGAGGTGTTCCATTCCTTGGATCATTTTTGAGTCTCTCCTCTGGACATGCTCCAACAGGTCCATGTCTTTCCTGTGCTGAGGACTCCACACCTGGACGTAGTACTCCAGGTGAGGTCTCACAGCGCAGAGCAGAGGGGCAGGATCCCCTCACTTGCCCTGCTGCCCATGCTGGCTCACACCCAGCTGCCACCCAGCAGCACCCCAAGCCCTTTTCACAGGGCTGCGTGGGGCCACCAACCGGGTGCCAGTCCGTGCCCTTGGCTTTGCAGAACCCCACGAGCTCCCCCGGGGCCCACTACTCACCCCGCCGGGGTCTCCCCGGATGCCGCCCCGTCCCTCAGCTGTGCTCCCCCGCTCAAGCTCGCACAGCCCGGGACACTCACGTGGAGTGGAACATGGAGCCGTCGCTCTGCAGGTAGCCCTCGTAGTGCACCAGCATCATATCTCCCCACTTGCTCCGCCGGTGGCACAGGAACGGCTTCTGCAGCACCTCCACCTTCACATCGGCCGCGGGGATGAGGGCCGCGGCCGCGCAGCCCAGCAGGGCGCCCAGCAGGGCGGCCCGCAGCGCCGCCGTCATCCCTCAGCGCCGCGGGGCCGCCATGTCCCGCCAGCTGCTGGAGCGCGGCAGCCGCCCGGCCCGGCCCGCAGACGTGGCAGCGGCCCTCGCAGCTGGCAGTCTCCGGCTTCGTCCCGGCCGGGACTAGGCAGAGCGCGTCCTCTGATTGGCTCGGACCAGCAGAAGCAGCCGTTTATTGGAGAATTCCGCTTTTTGTCTCTCAGTTCGCCCAATCGGAAGAGGCGCTCCGCGAGAGGGGAGCTAAGCGAAGGGGGCGGGCTCTGCGCTCCAGGAAGCGAACGTTAGCGAGCAGGAGCGCCCGCACAATAGAGCAGGCTCCTGCCGGCCGCCGATTGGGCAGCGCTGTCACGAGCGGCGCGTTCCCATTGGCTGCGTATGACCACCTCCTCCAGATGCCCGCGCCCGCCCCCCCCTCTCCTTTCGCGTGGTGGTCAGGCGGGNGCCCGGCGCGGGGCTCTGAGCGATGGAGGGGGTCCTGTACAAGTGGACCAACTACCTGAGCGGTGAGGCGCTGCCTCCGCAGCCTCCCGCGGGCGGGCAGGCTGCGAGCTGTGTGCGGGCGTGTGCGCGTGTGTATCTGTGTAGGTGCGTGTGTACATATAGGTGTGCGGGCTGTTCCTGCAAAACTTTGTTGTTGTCGCCTGTTACCGGCCCGCGTCCGGCAGTGAGCGCCGGGAGAGCCTCTGTGAGGGAGAAGGGTCGGCACGAACGCCCCTTTGGTCCCCGGGGTGGAGCCATCTCCCTGGGGAAGACCTGGAGATGTGGCGGTGCGAGGGCGTGACGCCACCTCGGCGTTGCCGAGGGGTGCGCGGGGCTCGCCCCCGGCTCAGCCCCCTGGGGCCGTTGGGGCAGGCCCCCTGGCTGCCCGCTGGGGCGGTGCTGGCAGCCGCGTTCAGCGCAGCGGGCGGGTCGGGGCCGCGCTGAGGTGCGGCCGGCAGGTGAGGGCTGGGCGCTGCGGGGCTGCTGCGGCGCTTCCCTTCACACCCGCCGTGCTCCGAGGGGAGATCAGGCGCTGCCCGAGGCGCTGGGCACGGGCACCTTTATTCGTAAGCGCTCCTGAATGCGTGCTGGTGGCTGTGGGAGCGGCCGCGCTTGGCTTTCCCTCTGGGCTGCAGAGCTCTGGCGGTGGTGTTAGTCCTCGGCCAATTTGATCTAAAGTTTTATGTGTTTGCTTTCTTGTTATCACTGAGGTGCTGGGGCATACTTTGAACCCTTATGCTTGCTCTCGCGCCGTGAGATCTGGGTAGTGTGTGGGCTGGATCCCAGTGCTTCTCTTGGCACTGTACGGTGCGTGGGTGTGGGGGGATCAGCTGCACTGCCACCAGAAATGTTCAGTTTCCGTCAAAACTTAATGACTTTTGCTAACAGCGTTGACATTCGCCTTCATCCCAATGACCCTCACGGAGAAGGATGACACTGTGCAAACCTCCATCTAAATGAATGCAGGATGAAGGAATCCGCTTTCCCTGGGTGTGTGAGGTTTGCTACAACTGAAAACTAGATAAGCTTTGCTCTCAATACAGGGAAACTAAGCAATGGATGATTGAAGCTTCTTTCCTATTTCTTTGCTGCAACTTGATTCTGCTAGTAAATGGAGTAGTCAAGGTTACCCTGTCTTCCTAGGTTGCTGAAGGCCTGGCTGTTTTGGTCTGCAAGCAAGCTGCGTTGCGTGTGCTTTCTTCAGGCACATACTGAAGACTTCCTGCCCTGAGGCCATTCGGTTATAAGTTCATGCAGTGATGCAGAAAAAAAAAAAAACAACATGGGAATATGGCGTTTATTTTAGAAGCAGCAGAGAGCTGTGGACTGAGAGAAGGGAAAATCTCATTTCAAAGGTTAAGGGAAGCAAGAGGTCAGGCAAGGTCAACCAGAACAGTATTCCTGTCAGTGTTGTGCCTCCAAGGTTAACTAATCTGGTGCTGTGTGGTGTATGCAAAATGTGGGGAAAGATGTGTGTCATCTCAGTATGTCAGTGTGTGCCTGTGATAGTAACACAGTGCTGAGGTACACATACACAGCAGGTACCTTACACCCTTTCCTCCTAAGGAGGATCACTCCTTTGTCTTCCACAGTCACAGAGTAGATAAGATTCACCAAAAGAACGTGCTGAAGTCTATGGAAAAGGAGAACCACTTTCTGTTATTGCTGTAAGAGGAGCTGATGGAGTCTGTTGGTAATTCCGTCCTTTCTGGGAATTTTGGTTTTGTAATGTATTCTGCCATCACCATCATGAGAAGTGGAGTTATNGGTGGTCAGGCGGGTTGCGATTCTCAGACCCGTTTGCGAAACCGTAGTGCTGCGGAACTGCTCTTCGGGCGCGCCTTGCGCTAGGAGCGTGGCGACGGGCGGCACGGCGGCGGGGGCCGGGCCGCGCAGGGCGGGCGGCGCCCAGCTATGGCCCTGGGTGCCGGCAGCGGCGGCGGAG
>WBMW01002252.1:384754-463250 GCA_013396635.1 Penelope pileata
GCTTTCCCTGGGTGTGTGAGGTTTGCTACAACTGAAAACTAGATAAGCTTTGCTCTCAATACAGAGAAACTAAGCAATGGATGATTGAAGCTTCTTTCCTATTTCTTTGCTGCAACTTGATTCTGCTAGTAAATGGAGTAGTCAAGGTTACCCTGTCTTCCTAGGTTGCTGAAGGCCTGGCTGTTTTGGTCTGCAAGCAAGCCGCGTTGCGTGTGCTTTCTTCAGGCACATACTGAAGACTTCCTGCCCTGAGGCCATTCGGTTATAAGTTCATGCAGTGATGCAGAAAAAAAAAAAAAACAGCATTGGAATATGGCGTTTATTTTAGAAGCAGCAGAGAGCTGTGGACTGAGAGAAGGGAAAATCTCATTTCAAAGGTTAAGGGAAGCAAGAGGTCAGGCAAGGTCAACCAGAACAGTATTCCTGTCAGTGTTGTGCCTCCAAGGTTAACTAATCTGGTGCTGTGTGGTGTATGCAAAATGTGGGGAAAGATGTGTGTCATCTCAGTATGTCAGTGTGTGCCTGTGATAGTAACACAGTGCTGAGGTACACATACACAGCAGGTACCTTACACCCTTTCCTCCTAAGGAGGATCACTCCTTTGTCTTCCACAGTCACAGAGTAGATAAGATTCACCAAAAGAACGTGCTGAAGTCTATGGAAAAGGAGAACCACTCTCTGTTATTGCTGTAAGAGGAGCTGATGGAGTCTGTTGGTAATTCCGTCCTTTCTGGGAATTTTGGTTTTGTAATGTATTCTGCCATCACCATCATGAGAAGTGGAGTTATTTCCCCATGGCCCTCGAGCAGGGAGCTAGATCTGTGTTACTGCCTACAGTTCTTGACAGCAAGAATGTTTCCAAAGTAGGAAAGGAGTTGGTTGTACTGTGGGCAAAGGTTAGAACACACAGATTGCCAACAACTGAAAGACAGATTAGCTCACCCTACTGCTCAAACAAGTTACCTTGTTTCATAATAAACACACTTGTTTGTTTTATAGATTAGGATAATTTATATTAGCGTTGACTGATTTCTGCTCGAAGATGGGTTATTCTGTGGTGTTGGTCCCCTGCTCACATTGTGATTTCTACATGTAGGTGTTCCAAGCTGCCTCTGAAATCTCTGTTTATAGAGCTTGGGCTTTAGAATTTAGAATTGCTCTATCTCCCAATACAGTGGTCACCAGACAGTGATTTCTCGGTGTGCTTATTACTACTTTTATTTAAGGTCAAGTGAACTTTCACAGAATCGTTGGGGTTGGAAGGGACCGCTGGAGATCATCTAGTCCCGCTAAAGCAGGTTCCCTTGTAGCTTTGGATCAGATGCTCTTTTCTGTGTCTCACCCCCTAAACCAGTTTAAACCTTAAGAGGACAGGGACCTTAGCAACAATCATTGCTGAAGTATTAAGTGTGGTAGAACTTTTTCACTTGGGCAAATACATGATGCCTTAGCAAACTTCAAATTACAAATCCTCAAACCCGGGGTATCTTAAATTTTGAAGGCACATAAGTTAGATAGCCTCAGCTAAGCCTGCAGTCATAGTATGCAATTTGATCTTAAAAATTCCTGGATTTCATCCTTTGTGAAAACTCTCTGTCTAAATTAGCATTGCTTGATTGTGAGGCTTGTAGCCAGCAGACTGGGTACCATGCCTATACCTCCTCGGTCCATTGTGCTGCTACCCATGGCCCTGGCAAGCTTAGAGCTCGCTGGCATGAGCGGTGTCAAAGCAGATTTCTGACTGCGGTGCTGTAAGGTGACTGTTGCCAAACAGGGGGATGCTGATTGCAGAACAGAGAAAGGGAGAGAGCAGAGGTGCATTGCACATGCTGGCTGCTCGCTTCTGCTTGGAAGCTGTCCCCACGTGACTGTCCTGCTGAACGCAAGCTGCAAGTCACACTTCTTGATAATCATACCTCCTGACTAATAAAAGAAATTTCTTTACTCTTTGGAGATTACCTTGTATAAATAAGATAGAATTTTGATCTCTCGCAAAGTGTATAGAATGAGCAAGCTATTACTTACCCATAGGGAAAAAGGGTGGAGCTGAGGAATACCTTCCTTCAGTTACATGTGTAGCAGCTTGGCACTTTGGGTTGGTTTTTCTACTGAAATTCAATTAAGTTCAGATCTTCAGCATAAGGCATGTTTTACCTGAGATAACTGGCCCCAGGCAGGACTGAGGCTGACTCTGGCAGGGGGGTATGTGTCAGGTCTCGGCTTGTGTATCAAAGGCAGGTTAGTCCTTAGAAAGAAAACCGCTGACTGCCTCCACTGGTTTGCCTGGCATTCTTCATACACTCAGGGAAGTGGCTTTGATCACTTTCTAACCTTTTCCTGGTATTTAAATATTCCCTTTGCTGAGTAACTCTAACCCTAACTAATTCATCTTCCTTAGGCTCCCTGACGTTCATGCCACCACTGGTGATGCTGCATCGCACCACATACCACAGCTGGCTCCTCCCGTCTGCCTTTACAGTTAATTCACCATACTTTTATTGTTACACTCTGAATTCTTTTCACTTTGTTCCAAGAACCAACAGCAAGCAGGCTTCGCATAAATCTTGAAATTACTTTCATCTCTAATGATTCAGACTTCTCTAACAAACCCGGGGAGGAAAACGAATGAAAATTTGAAAGAGCATTAGTTTTTATAGCTATGGGTGTACATGGATTCATAGATCCATGGATATCTGGATGATGATGCTTAGAGCAAGTCTTTGTTTCGAGAGTTTAAGAGTCTGGCCTTTTAGGGTGGGAGACGCATACGTATTTTTTTGATACCAACCTCGGAAAAGTGAAGTCCTCTGTTTCTAGAGGTGGAGAAAGTAATTGAAAACTGCGTGTTAGGTAAACATGTGGTTCCTGAAAGCTTTTGTTTATCATTTTTTCCCTCTTTTTGGCTCTGGTTGTAGTCGAATTTCTGATTGCATAAAATGAGAAATTTGGCTTGTGTGGAGGTGGAACGACACAGCTGGGGAGGGTCCAGCCAGCAGTGCTGACCGTGGCTGCTGTCGGACCAGGTGTTGGTTTCAGTGGGCGATGCAGTCTCACCAGCCCTGGCTTCACTTCTCACCCAGGATGTTTCAGGGACAGCTTAGGTCATTCTCTTTGCATTTTGTGTCATTGTTTGTGTGGTTTGACCTTCCCAATAAGTTCTCCACAAGCACACCTCCTCTACTCCCCTGCTTTTTCTTTATGCAGCAATCTTGCTTCTGTCATACCTTCTTGGAAATGAGCAACGTGCTTTGCAGCAGAGCAGTGTGATGCGGCTGCAGGAACGGCCAGCAGTGTCCCCTCTCTCCTCTGTAGGTGAGGGAGCTGCAGAGCAGTGCAGCACTTCCCATCAGGTATGCTGCAGTACCAGTGCCTCTGCATTCTGCCCTTCTGCAGGGAAATAAGCGATCACAGAGAACAGCTAGGTCAAACAGCATCAGAAGGTGGGGCAGAGTGATGGCAGAGATATTGTCTGATGTGTTTTGGTAAATTCATCGCGTTGACTGGGGTTAGCAGGATAACCACACCGCAGGTCAGAGAGGGAGCTGGGGAAGTGTAAACAGAGAGGGAAATACCAAGGAGCTTTCAGCAGGGGCATGTTTTGTTGCTTATGAGTACTTGAATGAGTGTGTCTGAGCAGTGAGCCAAGATACTGCCCTTTTGCCTCCATCACTCAGCAGTCACTTCTCTGCCCTTTATCCTTTTACCCTCCCTTTTAAAATTGCCTCATTACTGGCATGGTGCTCTCCTTTCCTCACAAGGAGGGACAGCTGGCCATGGCCATGAATCTCATTTGCAAATATGCAGACAGTTGCCCTGTGAAGGCAGGTTGCTTTTTCAATGCTGCAAGCATCATGCTAACAATTGTTTGGAATGGGGCTGGATTTTGTGGGACTTCTGGGAGAAAAATCATTTGGGGAGGGTCACTGTGTTGCAGCCAATTCTCACTGCTGTGTGGTTCACTTGAACTTCTTTTGTCCCTCTAAAGAATGATGAATCTGCTTTAAAATGTGATAAAATGCTTGAAGTGCTATATCTGTTAATTTCATGACATGTAGGGGCTCTTGTTTCCAATGCCTTTTGTTACCATGCACATCATCGATAGTAAAGTTGCAGTACAGACATTCCTGGAAGCTGTTCTCTAGGTGAGAGGCTCACAGCTCGGAGGAGGTGTGTGAATCCTGATCCATTTGCCTGCATTTCTGCTCTCCCTCATGGGTAGATTTTTATCCTGTCAAACTGTTTCCCTACAGAATTAAGGCTGCAAAGTGCATTCCAGTGCCTCAGATCGTGCCTTCACGAAATACTTTGGTAGCCTTAGAAGGCTATTTGGAAAGAGCAGGCAGGATGTGTATTGCTTGTGCCAGGATAACCCATTAGCTGCACTGCTTCTGCTCACTGTGTGAGCTTTAAAAAAAGGGGAAAGTTTCAAGCTTTGTCTGTGCAAGACGCTCTTCTGTTAAATGATGTTCCTGAATGATAGCATTAAGTACTTGGCCACGTAAACTGAACTTAGTCTCCTAAGAGGTAAAGACAGCCAGTTCTTAAGAACTGGACTGTGAGATTCAGTATGTGTGTGTTCCTAATATTTGAAATTGCAAGCAAATAGGGATTTTGAAAACTGTTTTGTCATTTGCAAGATGAGGATTTTTAGTGTCTTTGTTCCACAGGGAAATCCATGTCCATCAGATGTTAGTGCATTAAGATCAACAGTGTTGCTTGTGGACTGGTGTGAAATATTTGTGTTGTGCAAGGGAGGAAGTACAGGAAGCTCAGTGCAGAAGCAAGTTTTTCAACACAGCCTGGGACAGCTCAGCAAAGTGATAGAAAACTGGAAATAAGATCTCTTGACACAGTCCCATGTTTTAGTTGTTGGAGATGCATCCTCTAACTAGAAAATCTGACTTTGTTCATAATTGGAAGGCACACGTTTATAAGTAACAGTTACATGAAGACGGTGTGTTCTGGGCAATAGCTGCTACCTGAACAACCAGGAGCAGGCTGGGTTTTAGCAAAGGTCCAAACTTCATGACATTTGTGGACTTATATAAACACTGGCAACTGGGGAAGCACCTATAATAGCTTTTCACTTGTTTTTGGCAAGGTGGGAGCACTGCCTTGAGCTTGTTTGAGCTTTCCCAGGAGCTCTCATCTGACTATCAGTCGTTGACACTATGCTGGGCAGAAGCCGTCATTCGTTGGCCTTGGGTGTTGGAAGATAAAGCAGTAGGTGGATATGCTGAACATTGCTTACTTTGCCTGGAGTGGGATGAAGGGATGGATGTTGCTTGTACTTGCTGTGAGATGTTTCTTGTGACTTTCTCAAGGAACAGGTGCTGTGGGCTGCCACAAAGTCTTGTTGCTGACCTGGGATATTAACAGTGGGGATGTGATGAAGGCTGCTGTTACGTGGGTGTGAAAGTTTTGTAGTTATCTCCTATCCATGCTTAGAATCTGAACTCCTGTCAAAGAAATCCAAGGACTGTTTATTGTATGTTTTTCTAAAGACTTCTGTTGAAGCTCAAGAAATTAGTAGGCATAAAGTATTACAAATTTCTCCTGAGAAGCAAGCAGTAATAAAAGCCTATGTGTCTTGCCTTTGTGCCTTTTAGAAGTGCAACTGGAACTGGCATCTCTTAATTGCAGCTTGTTTTCCAGGTCATCAATTTGACTTCCTGAGTATGTAATTCTCCCAGATGGTTTGGCTGTGTGGCTGTCTGACATGATCTACATCTCTTTAAATGGCTTTATTTCATTTTTGTTTTTCTTCAGGCTTGGTACTTTGGATCCAGAGCTTTCAGGAGTCTGAGTTGTGTAACATTAATGTTTGAATTATGTCCAAATTTTAGCTATGTTATCAAGAAATGTCAAGTTTGCTCAGTGATAGCCACATCCAGACTTCCTGAAGTGTGATGATGGAAGTAGGCAGATCTCTCAGACTGGGGAAACTTCTGGAGGAATGCTGAATCCTTAGCAGCCACAGAGTGCTTAAATATTTGTTTCTGTAGTGGACACTATTTGGTCTTCCAGGCACTGTAGGTACTAACTTTAATATCACAAAGGAGTGCAATATGTATTAGGAGCATAACCAGCGTCTGCTGGGTTGTCTGGGATCTCCTCACTGACTTCTATGGCTGAACCCTTAAGGTACTACTTGCTTTGCCTGTGAGTTGAATTTTATTATCTTTTTTTTTTTTTTTTCCCCTGGCAAGGTCAGTTTTTATTGTTCGTGTCCCTGTGCCTCTAAGAGAAGCTGTAGAAGTATGAGCTATATTTCATCCTGCCTATATACCAGCCCTATGAATGGGGTTAGTAAATTCTGCAGAGCTGCATTAGTGCTGTCACCAGTAAGACCTTGTGAAGTTCAGCCTTCACTTTCTATCCCAGATGAAGTCTGAATTCCAGAAATTTCAACATTCCAAGTAGGGTTTATAGGCAGTGAATAAAACTGAATGAAGCCAAGATTAGTGTTTATGGAAATGCCTGCTTTTTTTTTTTTTTTTTTTAAGTTGTTGTTTTCTTTCTCTGCTCTTTGCCTGTCTGTGAATGTGAGGTGCCTGTAATTGAAGAATGTATCCCTGTTGCACTGCCCAGGATTTGTCAGCCGCACTATTTTTAGCTGGTTGTTTAGGATAACCTTCCCATGGCATTGAGTTCCAGGTGGTTAGTGCATCTTCTGATGGAATCTTGCTGTGAGTGTTTTTTTTATTGCTTACTTTTCCAAAAATGCATTTTTATTAGGGTAACAATTATGTGCTGAAAATAAATGCTGTTCAAGTGAACAGTTGTCTATCTGTATTTTTGTACCTGTTTAATAAGGAAGAGTTAGGTTTTTCAAAGCAAGACAGACAACTGCTGATACTGCAGATAAAACCCAACCAAACAAAAACCTCAACAAAATATATTGACTCATGACATTTTTAACCAGCATCCGAATTGACAGCGGCAGAGTGCTTTGCGTGTCGGCTAATTGATAGCGCAGCCTTTGACTGATGCGATGCAATTTAGTTGAGCATCAGCTGCAACTGTGGGCTGCAGGACCAGAGCTGAAATTGTTCACGTGCACCAGCAGGATCTCCAGACTGAATTAGAGGCTTGTATTGACTGTGGCACTATCTTATATTATATTGAAGGATTGGATCTGTGCCATCAAGTGTCTGAAGCAATGAACTGCTTCTCTCTGCTGAACAATCACCTCCTTTTCTTGTGAGTTTCTCCACACAAATAATGATTTTAGGATAGTTTCTTTTTTTTTGGTGTCTAGACAAATAAAAAGCACTCTTCTTGTTTTTTCTCTGAAGTTTTAATTCTTGTCATTGTTCCCCCTTCAAGCAAAATAAATAATTTTTGAGAATACTTTGGCCTTTACAATGCTTTTATATTCTTACAGAAAACAGTGGAGGAGCTCTAGAAGAGTGTGAAGGAGAATTTATGTTTAATTTGTTTTCCCATTTCCCCAAACATTCAGTAATCTATAGACCAGGCTGTCCCTGATGCTGTGGTGCTGCTTGTGAACAAAATGAAACCGATCTCCTACTATTTGCCTTTGGCTTTAGGGCTTCCTGAAGCTGAGCAGAGTTGTGCCTGGCTTCAGCAGTGGCTTAAACCTGGCTGGTTAGGAGCAGTTGTTCCTCCAAGGAGATGTGCTCAGGCTCTTGGGTTGCTGGGTGTGTGGTGGCCATGTTTTCTCCAGTTAATTTGCTGACCCAGCGGGGGAATGTGGGTATCTTGGCTCTGGCCCTGGCCAGAGAAGCTTGTTGCAGCTCAGGAAGGAAAGCTGATTTCTTCCAGTGACGTGTCTCTCTTACTTCTTCTTATGATAATGAGCTTTTAGGTTTTAATTGGAAGTAAATGACAGCTTCTCTGCCTTGTTTGTTTGTATCTTTTCATGCTGGAGAAGTACTTCCAAAAGCAGAAAACAGAAGGTGTAATTAGTTCTGAAGTTGGGCATCAGGGTGGGCAAAAGGTGTACCCAGAACTATTTATTTTAGTCCAGCCTGGTGTTTTCGTCGTTCTCCTGGAATGGGTCCAGAGGTGCAGGTTATTAATTAAAGACTGCTTTTTATATGGGCAGCACAGGAGTTTCAAGAGCTAGTGAGAACTGCTTTGTTAAAAGATGATTTTCAGAAGTCAGTGTATCCCCTCTCTTTCCCTTGATTTAGGATTTTCTTGCCTATGTCTCTGACGGTAGTTTGACTGGGCCTTCCTGTAGGGGAGGAGGATACGTAAGGCAAGACAGCTGTGGTGACTTGTGGAAAGAGCAAAGGGGTGGATTGAGGAGCAATCCTCAGAATTGAGGGATAGTGGTCTGAGAATGTGGTTTTGGGGGAGAAGGAGTTGGTGATACTGTACTAGTAAAACTACTAAAAATGACAGATGGCATCTCAGGAACGTACCTCTGGGTTGTAGCTGAGAACCTCTGAGCCCAGCTGCCTACAGGAAAGACACATAATTGCTAGCAAGTGTTGGTTGTGGTGCACAGCATCCAGGCCTCTCACAAGTCTCACCTGTTCAAATGATTTATTTTTCCTGGAGGAACTGAGAATCTTTGGGGCCTTATTTGCAGCAAGTCTTGAATTAAAGAGGTGGTGGAACTTGCAGGAGGAGAAGTAACTGAGAAATGCAGTTTTGTCTTTTAGGCTGGCAGCCTCGGTGGTTTCTTCTCTGTGGTGGTATCCTGTCCTACTATGACTCTCAGGAAGATGCCTGGAAGGGTTGTAAGGGAAGCATCCAAATGGCTGTGTGTGAAATTCAAGGTAAGATGTGGTGACACAATTGCACAAAGTTTGGCCAATAAGCATATATTGCACAGAAGATGAGATTTCAGGTCACAAGAGCCGTTTGTGTTTTTATTTTGTTGTTACGTACTTCTAGTAACTCAGTAACTTGGTCTTTATATAAGTCTTAATTCTGTAGTATTTTGAAAATGTTACAAGAGCTGCAAGCCAGTGGATATTCTGCTTGAAGGTGTGTCACTTTTTTCCTGAGCCATGGCAGAAGGGCATGCAGCTCAAAGTGACTCTTCCTGTGTGCAAAGTACTAAAGCTAGAAATATGAGCAGTAAACTTCAATACTTGATCTGTTCACTCAGATTGGTTTACACCTCAAAGGTGTGGCTCCAGATGATACTGTACTGATCACGGAGCTGTCTTTTGTAGCCTTTTGTCCCACAGCTGTACATGTGTTCCGTCTTCCCTTGCTCAGAAGAGAAGTAACGGAGTGGCAGTGGGGGAGGTTTGGGGCTGTATATTTCTACTCCTCCATGACTGTTTGACTTGTAACCGAGCATATCTGTCGGGATATTCAGTTGAGCTGGGGAAGGTGGAGGTGCTGGCCTGAAATCTGTGTTGCTTCCAGTTCATCCCGCAGATAACACACGGATGGACCTGATCATCCCAGGTGAACAATACTTCTATCTGAAGGCAAGAAATGCAGTTGAGAGGCAAAAGTGGCTGGTTGCACTAGGAACTGCCAAAGCCTGTCTGACAGACAGCAGGACGCAAAAGGAAAAAGGCAAGAAATCCCTTTTGCTGGCACGTACTGTTTGCTTTTCATTTTCCTATCCTTACCCTAGCTGATGAAAAACAAAGATGACAAAATCAATACTTAATCTGTGTCCAACCTGTGCTTCGGGCCTTTTGTGTTGCTAAACACCAAGACGTGTGGGAGCTCCAGCTAGCAATCTCAGGCATTAGCTCTCACTGTAGGGATTTGAAAACTTCTCCTTAAAACATGCTACGTATAAATAATTTGAAAACTGTGTGCTGATGGCTTCTGTGAGGATGAGAAATGATTAGCTCCTGGCTGTGGGTCACTGGGACAGCTACTGTTTGACTGGGTGTGAAGGTAAGATCTTCACCTCGCGCCCTCCTCTTAATACTCGTGGCTTTTAGATGTGGAATTTCTTGGATACTTTCCTTCTGTGTTGTAACTGGGCTGTCTTGTGCCCTTCAAAGACCACTTGGCAATTAAAAGAAAGATTGGCAATTGGTCCTAAGTGTGTATTCAGAAACTGAAATCTGATCATGGTCAGGCTATGAAAACTAAATCACTTATCTCTTAGCTTTCACCAACAGTCTCAATTCCACCACAATGAAAAATCCTCTTGCTTACAAGCATGGTTAGTCAATGTGAGACATCATAGCTCAACCTTGTGTAATGTCAGCACAGCTATTACACTATCAGCTGTTATTGTTAATATTATTAGTGAACCTGAGCGGTTGCGGGGAGGGAGGGCTTACATTTCCCTGAGGTAAGGAATAGCTTCTCTTAACCTTTTATGCATCTCCACCAGGCTTTGCAGCTACCAGTTCAGACTGACTCTGAACAGAAGATGCTAGTATAATAATACTACAAAAAGTGAGGATCAGATGCACAGTGCCTACAGGAAATTAGGAACAAATTGATATACACAGGGTGAAAAGCTGTGGACTTATCTGCAAAACTAAGCCTCATTAGTCTTAGTAACAGGCAAATTCATTTCTTTAATAATTCTGGGACTCTAAATTTAAAAAAAAACAGTTCTGAAAAATCTCAGATTGAATGTTAGTCGTAAGGTAGCTGGAATACTCTGCCCAGATCTGGGCTCCATAGTGCAAGAAGCACGTGCACGTAAGGGAGTCAGTCCAGCTAAGAACCACTAAGATGATAAAGGGAATACCAGGATGAGAGAACATGAAGAAGATGGGAGCTAGACTCAAGAGTTAGTAAATGGACAAGAGGAAATGGGCACAAATTTAAATTCAAGAAATACCATTGAGACATAAGAAGAAACATTTTTACTGTAGGAGTGTTGGAGCACTGGAACAGGTTGCACAGTGAGGTTGTGGGGTCCAGCCTTGGCAATATTGAAGACCTGAGCAACCTGCTCTAGCTGACCCTGCTTCAAACAGGGGGGTCAGACTAGCTGATCTCCTCTAGCCTCAGTCATTCTGTGATTCAAGGGTATGTAGTAAGTTTCGTGTTTGAAAGTATATGTCTTTTCCCTCCAGCGTTTTCTGCTCAGAAAGTAGAATCCTAATACTTTAACTCACAGTGTAATTGTTTGCATTTCTTAGTGAAAACAAAGTACTGTACGTACACTTTTGTCTTATTTAAAAGGCCCGTTGAGGTCAAATGTCTGTACTTGCTTTTTCTCTCTGTTGTAAGCCTAGGAACATGCTGATCCTGCCTGTGACAGCAAATAGTGAAACGTTTTTACTAGTCACAAATGTAATTTATGGCTACTCTGTCTCATCTTTTTGAGTTGATAGAAAATATTTTGAAACACAGTAGTATTGACTGAATTAGATTGGATAATAGTGTTTCAGCAGCTTTACAAAATCATATACTGCAAGATGAATACAAGATGAATTTAACATTTATTTTGTTTCATTTTTAGAGTTCACTGAAAACACAGAAGCCTTGAAGACTAAAATGTCTGAACTTAGACTGTACTGTAACCTCCTTGTTCAGCAAGTGCATAAAACGAAGGAAGCCAGCATTTCTGGTGTATCAGAACCAGAGGTATAGCTCTATTTTCAGCATAGACCAATTCTACGAAGCCTTAAGCTTTCTGAACTCTTCTGGCTAGCCAGTGCAGTATTCATTCACACTTGTTACACTGTCTTTCAGCTGAGGACTTGTGGGAAATAGTGTACCCACACAAAAGTTCTTGTTTAAATGAAGTAATACCGTATTGTGTTGGCAACGTCAATTCTGTGTTTCTGTTCTAATGTAAGAGATGTAGCTGTTAAAACACAAGTCTACTCTATTTGTTGTAGAGAGAGGGTGACAAAAATGGCAGTGCTGTGAGGGGGCATAGCCCTAGTAGTATGCAATGCCAGATCTCTTAGCAGCTGACACCTTGCATTTTAACTCGTATGAAACAGGAATCATGACTGTAGCAGTTATGGGCTTTGTAGATGCAAGTTGCTCCGAGGTGATCTTTTGTGGTAAGTCCATGTGTTCTAATTGGTTTATTCCTATAGAGTGGGATTGACATGGGAGCTCTGTTGAAATCAACCTGTGACACCTTCCTGAAGACTCTTGAAGAATGTATGCAGATTGCAAATACTGCCTTTACTTCTGAGTTACTACATCAGACCCCACCTGGATCCCCACATTTAGCAGTTCTCAGAACAAACAAGGTAATGGCCGGTACCCTTTTCTATCAGTCTTGGTTTGGAAGGTACTGTTTTTTTTAAATAGCATTTTTGGAGGCTGAGAGTGAATTTTGACTCATACTACAGCTAGTAGTCCTCTACTGGATCCATTCTGGTATTTCTTGTGGTTTGCAAGTTAGGTAGGGCCATTTTATTTTATTTTTTATTTTTTTTATTTTTCAGTAAGTAGTGGTAAGTATAGTAAGAAGTTAGTAAGTATATTTTTCATGTTTCTCTGTATAGTGCTTTTGGGTCTGTGGTTAGCTTTTCTGCTGGCTGCAGTTTGGGTTTGTTAAGATGTAAAGTTCAAGAAACATAATACAGTCTTCTTACCATAAAGAATGTCTCCCCACCCACCTCCTCTTATCTTACAGATAAAACACTCAGTCTCATCCAGTCACACCTCAACAGAAAGGTAAAATCTTTACTGTAAATCCCTTTCTAACTCTATTTTTGTTAGTGGCTGTTCTTTCCATATTTTTACTCTGATATTACCAGTAGTGGATACAGGCACAATTGTATTGCTCAGACCTGTATACGTGGAAACAGGTGTAACAGTGGGCTCACCCCACTTCATGTCTTCTCTTTCTCAGCCCTTTCCCTTTTGTTTTACTCATTCCCAACCATCCACTTAGTGACTTTCTGGCCAGTCACCAGCCATCCCTTTCTACTTCAGTACTTTTCTCTATATCTTAGGTTCCACTCCATAAGCTCATGAAATCATTGATGGAGAGCAGGCTATAGTATTTATGGCAAGAAATATTATGAAATGGCAAGAAGTGTGTATATATATTTTATATATATATATACATAATATTTAAAAGGACTAATGAGGAGATGTTGTTTTATCTACAATACCTGCCTGTGAATTCCTTTTTTTGTAATCATTTGGACTTTTTTAATTGCATCTCTTTTTAATAAAGATCATTGCCAATATATTTGGTATTCTGAAAAGTGAGGTTATTAACATACATCCTACTTGCTGTGGACAGCTGGCCTGATTCTTTTTATTATTGTAGACAAGTTATTTTTCTCAGAGCAGCCCATGACAGTATGTAATTTCCGGCAATTTCTTGTGATTTCTTATGTTGTTATTTGTGTATTTTCACAGGAAGAAGCTTACCAAGCACTGTTTTATACTAACCATTATTCTTTCACTTCTTTCAGGCAGATGGAATTGAATCCTTGTGAAAACGGCTCTGTAAAAGCAGAAAGTAACCAGCAAGAGCAGACCCTTGTAAAAAGTCTAACATGTTTAAACCTGGAAACAAATGAGGAGAGCAGTGATGTTTCTATTGAGGATCACATGGAAGAAGATTTGGCAGGTAAATATGTATACCATATTTTATCCAGAATAATTGCTCTTTAAATGTAAGGGGAGGGAGATGTAGGCTGCCTGTGAGAGTGCTGCTGATGCTTTGCTTCCCAGGGGAGGGAATGTCAATGTAGTTTAGTCTGATATCTGCCCATTGTCAAGTCTTCTCAGTGTAGCTCCTTCCTTTGTTGCTAGTCATTTTAGGACTGAATGGGGAAGGAAATAAAAAGTTCTTTTTTGGACAGGTGCAGGCTCCTCTAGATGCTGACTGACATGAGCACCGTTGTGTTCTGGCAGGGCTTGGGCTCTTCTTCGTCTGTGGACAAACACTAAATTCCCAGAAGCCCTCTGCTAGGAAAACCAGCACCTCTGCTAGTGTGTAGAGATGCACTGTCAGAAGGGAGCATTGGATTTTTACACAAGGGATTGACCTTGTAGTTGCTAATGATTGCTCTGAGAGATCTTTATGGAAAACTAACCCTTTTTTCCTTTGATCAGAGTATATTAAGAATCACCTCTTACACTGCTTGGTCTGACAAGAGTTGGCTGTCTCCAGTACTTTTCTCAGCTGCCCTGAAATCAAGCCTATATTTTATAAAAGCTTCTTTATGGCTTTGATTTATCTGTAAATTTGAAGTATTGTAACATGTCTTTGGCTCAGAGCTTTTGCTCTTTTGTCATTCAGAGTTTACTGTTTGAATTACATATTACAGAAGACCCTGGGCTTTATGCGTGGTTCTTCTGTGGAGTCACCATGGACTTGGGCTGTTTCTTTACTCACTGACTCCTCTTTTTGCAGGACGGATCAGTGACATCCTTCAAACTGTTGTTTCTTAGCAGAGTTTCTTTGCTTGTGAATGATGTACAACCTTCATGTTAGTGATGGCTGAGGCATTTTTTTTTTTCTTTCCCCTGAGGAGTGTGGCTGAAGTCTCATTGCTGTTTCTGTTACACAGTGTGAATAGTTCTTTTCAACCTGCACCATACAAGGCTTATTTAGTGGTTCTGCAAGTAGTAGGCATTGCTGCAAACTTGCTTTCAGAGTTCACTGCAGTTGAATCATGTCATCCAGAAAGTCAATTCCACATCACTGACATTTGAAAGTATTCCTTGCCTGGAGAGACACATTCCCTGAGAAATTCTGGATGTCAGTTTGACGGTGTGACAGTAGAATGTGCTTTAACCCACTGCAGATGCTGTACATGTATTGGTTTTGCTTCTCAAATTGTTACCTGCAGTTCTCTATGAGGTCAGAAGGACTTGCCGTGTGTTTGTGACAGGATGTGACCTTTTTTTGTCTAAGTTTTTGATCTAAGTTTTCGTTTGGAGATGCTTGTGTAATCCTTCATATGAGACATATGCACTTGACTCCAAAGAAGAAATAAAATAGGCCACAGTGGGGAAATGATAACTGAATCTTTTTCTGGAAAACTTTAAGGATGTTCTTTCAAATTGGATGTAGCAACCTTTAATGTAGTACCCATCTAAGCAGTGTACTTACTAGGAGGTGCAAACAAGTCAGCTTTTGAAAATTTCCCCAGCCACTTGATCAGTACTGGGAAAGTGATAAACTGGGTGAGAACTACTTTCTTTCAAACAGATGAGTCTGCTACTGGCCTGCATGTAATTGCTTCTTCAAAGCTCTTCTCGAATAAGGCTGTCCTTGCTGAGAATGTGTGGGTTTACCAGCATTGGAGCCTGGTACTTGATTTGGCTGATTAAAAATAGCAGGGAGGAGGCTGGTCTTAATGTTGTCTTAACAGTTGAGAGCAGAAGTGTGGTGACATGATGCTGGCAGGAAAAACTTATATGATCCAGATATCCTAATGCCTCTCTTCAGATAGAATGTATCTTGAGAAACAATAACAATAATATGGGTATGTGGCTGTTTTCTTTTTCTATTTTTGTTTTTCTTCTGTTTCATATGAATGTAAGGCATTAAAGAAGATGGAGAAAATAAGCTGCAAGCTGTAGAAAGCTGTGGTGCCCACGAGTTGCTGCAGTCGGAAACAAATTCTTTAAGTGGATTGACTCTGTGTGGGGAAGATGAAAATGAAAATGGTTTTCCTACCTTCTTCAGTGTCATGAGCAATAGGTAGTACATGTTGCAGATTTAAATTACAAGGATAATGGAACTTTAAGCCTTTAATTGACTCACTTTCAAGTCTGTTCTGTCTGCAAAGCTGTATTTGCTGAGACTATTTAACAGGAATGCATACAGCACAGAAATGAAGATATCCTTTGTAATATCATTTGTACAGCGTGGAGTGGGAGGAGGGTTTTTCCCTTGTTTGTAATGACATGCCTTCCATGCCACCAGATGTGTATTTTCTGTAGTTGTGTGAGTGAGTGAAACAAAAGCCATGTTGGTGGTATAATATCTGTAAATATTATTTCTGTTCACGTGAAGTAGGCATGATCCATAATTTTGGTCTTTAGTTGCAGAAAGGGCATTGTTAAAGTAACAATGGGTAAAGTAACAATCTTTTCTGCTTGTCCTGGACACCAGGTTCAGTGATATTGAACTTCGGGAGGAAGAGGGCATACCAACAGAAGAGTTTCTGGAGTCATGTTATGCAATCGTGCCTGTTCTTGGTAAGCAGCTTCTTTTCATGCTGGGGTGCCTCTGAGTCCTTTCATCTGCTACCAGCTAGGAGAAAAGGTGGAGCAGTTGGTTTGGAGAATTTGTTACTTCTCTGAAGTAATACAATAGAAGTAGTTTCTATGGAAAGTAGTTTCTGTCAGTGACTGGTACTAGAAGATGTTTCTCATTCTTGCCCTTTATAGAGGATCCTCTCTCATTTAGATGGGACCCATGTATAAGCTGTCTGGGAATCCATGGCTATGTCTGGAACAGTGATTTTTCCCACTCAGAAGGACAGCATATAATGTCTTACGCATCCAGTATAGCTGACTGCACACTATCAGCTATACTATCTATTGTCACTCTTTGATTCTCCCCCTGCACTCCAAATACTTCTGTTGCCTGCTGGTGCAGTCCCCCACCTCCTTTGCCCCTGAATCTAACAGTGGATGTAAAGTCCTTGTAAGCATGCATCCTTGAGAGGACTTATCATTTGAAAGCGTGTGTTTTAATGCTTGTACCAGCTAAGGCAGATTTCTTCTATACCAAAGAAAGACTTAAGTTTATGTTGTTCTTCTAGGTTCTCCTACCATTTAGAAGGGTTGTTAAGACAGTAAATGAAATTGCTACTAGGACACGATGACTGAAAAAAGACAATTTTAAATTATGTGTGTTTTTTCTTTTTAGACAAACTGGGTCCAACTGTTTTTGCTCCTGTTAAAATGGATTTTGTGGGTAACATCAAGGTAACAGCTGATTTCTAACGCTGCCTTTTTAAAGAAATCTTGGAGTCTGGTAGCTAACAAATATTTTGTTTGTTGTAGGAGTCAATACTGGAAGGCTTTTTAGTATTTGATAATGTTGATATCTGCCAGATCAGAATGCTGAAATGTCCCTAATTCTGTCTTTACAGTACATGCTGTGTTTAATAAATCAAACTGTTGTGCACAACTAAACTTGGAAAATACCTAATTGACTGCCACGTAAAAAGTCTTGCATAATGCATATGATTTTTATTCTGAGCTGAAAAGATTGTAAGTCATGATGTGGTACAATCAGTATTAACTTCAGACTGTAGGACAAATACCTTTCCTCAGTCAAGCAGGAGCAAATCAGCTCATTAAGAGCCAGCTTCTCAGCAGCTACAAATTGTGACAGATCCTGCAGCTTAGATTCTTCTGAAAGTTCTTCTAGCTGTAAGTCTGAAAAGGTTTGAAGTGCTACTTGTGAGATAAGATGTATTCATTGTGAGATTTTTCATGGCTTTTCTTTCAAGGAAAAAAAAAGGAAAATTTTCTGAGTGTATGATAAGGAGCACTGCATACTGTCAGATTTGTTTGGTGTAAAATCACTCAGGTTTTGGCTCATCTTGGTGAAAGTAGCCACTGAAAGACTGTGAAATTACTGAGAGGGAAGAATGCTGTGTAGAAAAGAAAAACACAGATCCTTGACTGAGCCACTTGCTTTTGTTTGCATTATGTGGTGTCAGTGTGGTGGGCTCATGGTAGGAGACAAATCTTGGTGCAGGTCGAAGCAGGCAGTGCTGTGGTGTGAGGCTGATCCAGCAGCTTCGTGGTCTCACTTGAGCTGCAGGCCCCTCTGGCCTAGCCAGGTGTGTCTGGGGCTGTGCATGACCATGGGGAATGCATGATCTGAGCCTGTCAGTAGCTCGTTGCATGACATATAATGAGCCTATGAGAGTGTAGCTGACTGGGCGGGATCTGTAATACCTCTTTGCAGTGAAGAATTGTGATAAATAGGTGGTATGCATGGGACAGGTTTCTGTTGGATCTTAAAAGCATAAAGCTTTGCCTCTTTTTTTTTTTCTCCAGAAAATAAACCAGAAATTTATAACCAACAAAGAAGAATTTGATACCCTACAGAAGATAGTGCTCCATGAAGTCAATGCAGGTGTAGCACAAGTTAGGAACTCTGCTACGGAGGCTCTCCTATGGCTGAAAAGGTGACAGCTTCATATCTGTTTCAACTATAAACAAAGTGCAACGAAGGGCCTTTTATCAACAGAAGCTTACGTATAGGGAGCAAACTGCTTACTTTCACAGGCTCCATCTAAGTTGACTAGGTTCAAGATTAATGTATTGTCTGCAGTTGTGTCACTGCAGCTTTACCAAAAGGCCTGGAAAAAGTGATCGCAGCCAGCCTTTTTCCTAGAAAAGTGCTAGTTACAGGGAATGACTGTTCCTGCTGGGCCAGTACACCAGGCAGATGATTTCACATTTGAGCACAAATGTTTTAGCAAAGTGTTTTTCCTTGGGCTGTAGGACATGGCTACATTTCTTTGTTCCAGTTGAAAACGGTTCTGTAATTCTGAGTTTCATAAGCAGTGGGGGCTAAGCTGGGTTGGCTCCAGACTATCCCTCTGAGATACGGAAACGAGAAGTTGACTGCATATTGCAATACAACTTTGGAGGTATTGTAATATCAAAATGTGGGGCTTACTTTGTTATAAATGTGCTTTCTCTTTACTTTGTGGGTTCATCCTGACAGAGGCTTGAAGTTCTTGAAAGGGTTTTTGACAGAAGTGAAGAACGGAGAAAAGAATATCCAAACAGCTCTGAGTAAGTACCAGTTGCTTTATTCTTCATGTACTTCTGAATTTATGTACTTGGCTATTTTCCTTCTTGTTTTGAATCTGTTTTCTTTTCTCCAGTGATTAATGATACAAATAATCTCCAAGACATAACTTTTTCTGAAAATTTTAGGTTTTCAAAAATGACAGTCATCAAGCAGATTACTCAATAACTGGTCAATCTTGATTTAATGCCAGAGAAAGATTCACTTAATTGGCATACTTTTGGCAGGGGAGACAGTCGTATAGTAGGAAAAAGTGCTTTGTCTCTATCTGTTTTTTCCACTGATATGTGGTGAGAGCACTCCTGAATTCACAGTTGGTCTTTTGTTTCTTCAGTTCCTTGTGAAGTTGGCCATCAGTCTCTGAAGTTACCTCTTTGCCAGTATGGCTGTAACTTGTCTTCCTCTGTTAGAGTGAAGATTGTAACAGAAGAAAATGAGTTTTTCCAGCTACACAATTTTTAGCACTTACTGAGTCAGGCAGGTGACCACAGAAAGCACTGCACAAAATACAAACTCATCTTAGACGTGGTTTTTCCTGAGTTAAGATCCTTTCTGTATGCATGCAGTCTAATGTTGTAAGAATACAAACTTCCCAACTTTTGATGTGTTTTAATGCCCCCTGTATTTGTTGTTAAGACAGAAAATAGACTTGTCAATACTATTTGCTACCCAATACTTATTTCCCCCTTATATCTCTGCTCTTATTGATGTATACCTTTCTCATACATTCTCTTCTCAGACTTGCACTGAACTGAGGACTAGATAGTAGAGGAAAGGTTAATCATGAAGCACAGATCCATTTACCTTCCTGTCTGCTAGAATGCTTGCTTGCAATGGGTGACTTGTAGGAGACTGGCAGCAGAGCTGGGACCCCAGTGCAGAATCTTAGTCTACCACTCCTTTTCTCCTTCCTTTCAGTCATAACTTCAATGCTCAGAGCAATTATTTGCATCAAGTAGCAATAATTGACTAGTTGTTCCTAAGCTGCGGTATCTCTTGGTGATGCAAACTTAAATGCCATACATGGATCTCTTCTTTTGTTTCCTAAAGACAATGCTTATGGAAAGACATTACGGCAGCACCATGGTTGGGTTGTCCGCGGGGTCTTTGCGGTAAGTGCTTGTCTTAGTCACTGGTAGAGCTGAGGGTCTTCTTATTGTGTGCATCCGTTTCTAATTAACAAATTGTATTAAAATTAGAAGCATTAAAATAAGTGGATACCTTTGGTCTTATCCTCAGAGTGGGGATTGTAACTATTGCTGCAATTTAGTATTTAGTACTGAGATTTTAGGGTGGAACTTGTTTTCTCGAGCCAAAATGGATTTTTTTTTGTGTGCATATTGTTTTCATTATGTGTTTTGCGATGCAGTCTTGCAGGCCTATTAAATAAGTGAGGTTTTGAGATTGCTTATTTGAGGATTGGTCTCCTCTTTGCGATTATTCAAGAAGGACTGATGCCGATCGTGGCAGGGAGTGAAGTAGACTGTATTGGCGCCGGTGGTACTTTTTTTTTTTTTTTTTTTGTCCGGTCTGGCAGCTCCCCCTTGTGTCTGTCACTGGAAATTATTACTGAAATTGTAAAAAGAAAGGAAAGCCTCAGCCTGCTGATTGTGACAGCGACTGGGTGAAGCAGGAATGCTGGGGAGAGTTTTCTAAAAAGAGTTTTGAGAATGGGAACTGAGAATGGGAATTGAGTGCTGAAGTGTGCGACTCTAGGTTGGGAGCTCCCCTAACAATTTGTACTTAAGTTAGGTTTTGTATTTACTTAACTTCCAATGTTTGCTCTTTATTTGTTCAAGATATGGTATACTGATGCTTCCTAAAAATCAGGCGCCTCTGAAGACATCTTAAACTGAGGATCTACACAGAGATAACAACAATTTTAGGCTTTTTATCCATTAAAAATCTTAACATATGCACATACACATCAATGTATTAAATCTGTGCAATCTAAGTGCAAAGAGGGATGTCTTAGAAATTTTTCAAAGCTTCAGTTGGGTTTATTTTCTTGTTCTGTTTGGCAAATCTAAAGGCTTTGTTTCTTCTCCCAGTTAGCTTTAAGGGCAGCTCCAACATATGAAGACTTTGTAGCAGCTCTGTCTGTAGAAGGCTGTGATCCTCAGGAAGAAACATTTTACAAAGGAATGCAGAGGGACCTCAACATTTACTTACCAGCCATGGAAAAGCAGCTAAATATCTTGGACACTCTCTATGAAGTACATGGTTTGGAGTCAGATGAAGTGGTATGACTACAGCAAGACGACATTTTAAATCTTCAGGGACTATGTCTGTTAACAAAGATTTTTCTTGAACATCATTTCTGTTCATTGTAACTTTTCAGGTGAGAGAGGTGTGAGTGTTTTGAGGGAAGGGTATGTATGATTTTTTCCTTGTGCTTGTTTTGTGTTTAAATGCAGAGGTACTTTTTCTTCTTGGGTTGTAATTATGTCTGTGATGAATGTTTTTTGTGTTTCTCACCTGCCTCACACCCTGTTCCCTTCACCTTGTTAAAGTAGCAGAGCAGAATTTACTATTTGCTTCCACGCTTTGTGGGAGCCACACATGCAGCCGAGCTGTTGTGATGTCAACATGGAACCAAACAGTCACTGTTGGCTAAGACTCTCCCATGCCCTGTACTGCCCACTCTAGTGAGCTTTACTGTTACCCTGGTAGCAGAAGAGAAGGGCAGTTAAATGCCAGTTTATCAGGTATGCAGCGAGTTTTTATGTTATTTTGGGTTGAAGGTTTTTGTCAGAGCAGCACCTCCACAAGTATTAGAGATCTTCACCATGAGCACATGTGGCTGGTGATCTGAGCCAGGAGCCAGCCTTTGAAACTGGGCATTTGTGTTCCCTCCCTGCTACGTGTATGTGCCGTGTTTTCCCTTTTGGCTCCTGCCAGTGGGCCAAATCTACAGGAAATTACCCCTAGTGCCCTCCGCAGCAAGAGGATGCTCCTGCCCATATTGCTTGAGATGTAGTTCAGGGCAGCCTGCTCTCCCATGTATTGTGGTGCAGGAAGGAAAAGTGTGTGCATGGCAATGGGAGGGAAGGCTGTGAGCATGGAAGTGCCATTCCCTCTGTACTGGTACGACCATTGTTTGCTCTGCCCTGTATTGTCCCAGTGCTGGGGCTGGTGAGCCGGCCTCAGCTGGCACAGACTGGCAGAACCCAGCTAGTTTCAACAGTGTTTTGCACAAGCAATTGAAAATCATGTCCATCATCCTGGTTTATTAAAGTTTTGGGTTTTTTTTTCTGTACTTTGGGTTTAGGATTTTTTTAAATTTTAAATTCACACAAAAATATAATATCTGCTTTTAAATTGAATACAAGTAGTTGTTTAAAAAGAAGATTTTATTAAAGTTGTTCTTAAGGTTGCCATTATGGGCAAAGACTTCATGAAAGTGGACATGAAATAGTAAAGCCTAGGGGAAGCTAGAATTTATCACTGAATTGATAAATGGGCCAATTAAAAATTTGAAATTATGCAGAAGTGACAAGGAATTAAGAAGGTAAGATCTGCTGGTTTTCCCCTTTTACTGATACAGTTAAAAATGTGCTCCTTAGCACTGCTGCTATTAGAAGTAATAACAAAGCTCTTTTAATTAGTGATGTGGGTAAGTACAAAAGTCCTACTTGTGCTGAAGACTACAGCACTGTCTGTGAGTTATTTACTGCCAGTTGAAGGCATAAGTGGGCCTCTCTGTAGTGACAGAGGGCTTTGGATAGCTTTGTCCAAAGAGTTGAGTTTAACTCATATACAGGAGGTGAGAAGATTGTGGTAATGAGGTCCTTAAACTTGGTAAATCCTCACAAATACAGAAGTTTCGCTGTCACCTTACTTGCAGGAGAAATGCTGGCTTTTGCTAGGCTGAAAAATGCATTCTCTCTAAAATGAATGTACTGCAGACCTGCTGCATCATTCGGAGACAGCAGCCTCTCTGCATACTTAATACTTGATCCTTTCTAAGGAGCCTAGCAAGGCAGGCTTTAAGAAAAGCACATGGTGCTTGAAGAAAACACCAAATGACACACTTGGTGCATAAAGCAAGATACTAGAACTGTAATTAGGCATTTAAGCAGTATGACTTTCTTGTTCCTGTTATCTTTAGTCTATAGTTCCTATGTGCACCAGGATAGAATCAGAAGGATGTAGGGTTTTTAGTTTTTGTGGTTTTCTCATTTTAATTAGTATATATTTGTTTGAATATGAAGTCAAAACTTTTGACCAAAGCTCCATTCAATTGCTTCTCTGCTTGGCAGTTCCAAAAATGAAGCAGAGAGCTGTTGGGATGAATGTATGAATGCAAAAACCCCACATCTACAGCAGAACAACCAGCTCTCCACCCCATGTGGTTTTCCTCAGGGTTTTCGGCTGTTGTGTGGGAAACTTTGCTACAGGAGATTTTACCTGAGTGCTGTGAGAAGGTAATAGAGACCACATTGCCAGAGAATAGCAGGAGTATAGGGAGAGCAGGAAGAAATCACTCTTCTCTAAAAATTAATTGTGAGATCATGATGAAAATTGGCTTCCTTTTTCTACTGTAAGCTTTTCCAGTAGTAGGAAAACAAATCTAGCACTTAAAAGCTTGGAGTTTTTTTGCTTTTTGTGTTTGCTTCATTTGTTTGTGTTGTTTTATAACTAGTGGGGGAACCACCAGTTTGTTAATAGCACATCAGCCCCGGTTTTGATGCAAGAAGTAAAGAACAGCTTCATTGAGCTTCAGCAGTTACTAACTTCTACAGTTCTTCTTTCTTCTAACAAATAGAAAGTAGTCCACATTGCCTATTTCCTAATCAGCAGGGCATCCTGCCTCAGAGCAGGCTTTCTTGCCTTGCTCTTCTGTGAGAGTTGGTGCTTGGGAACATTCTGTGGAGATGGTGGCTTCAAGAGGCCCTGGTGTCCTTGTTGTTTATGAGGGGACCTGTAGAGATGGAATTGAGCAAGGTCACTATGCCTTCGAAACCTTCACCATGCACTGTTCTTGCAGGATGTTGAGCACATTTTAGGCTTAGGAATGCTATCTTTCCAGTTGAACCACCACTGAGAAACCTATGCATCATGTTGCAGAGCTGAACTCCAAGTTGTGCCTCTAAGGATGCAATAGACCGGATTACCACGCTTAAACAAAGACACTGCTAGACAATTAATTTCTTCTTTGGCAAGCATAGAAGATTGTTCTTATTTTTAGTAATTGTAGAGGACAAGCAACTAACTTTTGGCCCTCAAATTTAGAATTGGAGAGGAGGTGGATGGTTTTTGTTTAATTCCTTTGGCTCATTGATTAGTAGTGGTGGGTTGGTTTTTTTGTTTTTCTTTAATGGCTGACATTTATAAACAACTGATCTGCATACTGATAGCAGTCCACGTGGCTCTCGGATAACAGCACCCTTGCTCTGTATACTTTACATGATCTGCTTTCATTTCTTAAACTACACTGGTCTGAAGTTTTTGCATCCCTTTCGTTTAGAAGTGCTTTTGGCTGTTTCCTTCTGCGTCCAACAGTTACATATTCTCAGGGATTTTACTTAGCCATGGCAAAGTAAGAGTAATCACAGCCTTACCCTAGGGGAGTAAGACTGTTTTTTGTGAAATTAGTGTAGCTGGGTGTAGAACTCTGACGCAGCTTATGGCATGGACAAAGTCTGTCCAGTGCACGTCCTTGCTGAGACATGGCAAATCCCAAAGCAATCTGAAAAAAGTGCTATCTAGTGCTGAATACTGGCTGTCAGCGTATTTTAATAGAGGTCATCCACACGTCTTTGTAATACAGTGCTATCGGCATTAGAGCAGAGCTCCCAAATAGTTTTGGTCGAGTTCTGCTTAGCAATGGGAGGCTTTTATTTATTTTATTTATTTTGTATTTCTTTTTAAAACAAATGATGTTTTGGAGCCCCCCCTGCTATTTTAAGACACCATACTGGGTTGCATACTGAAGTTCTCTGCCATTACTATTGTAGAGTATGAACTGGATACTCAAGTGCTTTAATGTTACCAACTCATTGAAACCTTTTGTCTGGATACTGTTGCAACATGGGTCTCCCTTCAATAAATGCACTTAAAGTTAAGGGCCCTATACCTTCTCTTACAAACTTTTGGTAAAGCATCATCAAGATTCAGGTTACAGTTTTCTACTTTAAAACTGTTTTATAGATTGAAAACTGTCGCTTGCTTGGCTGACCACATAAAAGTATGCCCAAAGTGTGCTCCAGTTTGCCACTGCAAACAACTTTTGCTTTGGCAAAGGGGCATGGACCACTATAGGGAACAGTATTACGTATGTGCGTATGCTGGATCCTCTAACCCTTTCTTTTTACTATTGATTAAGCTTTTGTGAAAAGCTTTAGAGACCCCTGAAATGCCTTTTAGCACCAGAAGAGATGATTAGAACATTCCTGTCTTTCCCTCTTCCCTCACCTTTTTCCCACCACTTCCTTTCCTTCCATTTGTCAGCTGCTCTGCTGCCAGAGTTGTTGCTGTCCACCTGAAGCCTCTCTACGAAAGTGTGAAGTAGGAGGGTTTGTAAGCCATAAAAATGGAAACTTCTTGAAAAGCAGGTCTGAATTCTATGGCAGGCAATCAAGCAAAGAGTCAGATGGAGGATGTGCAGCTTTTCTTTGAAGCCTTGCCCTGGTTTGACATATTCTGCCAGGAAAATGGTACCCCTTAGATCTTTTAATTTACTGACAAAATTCAGATCAGGACATCTCAGAACAGGCAGCTCTACCTCTTACAAGTGAAAGCACAGGGTTTTGTATTTTTAATGGGCTTGTTTCTGTTCTCTTGCATGCATAGGACTAAAAACAAAAAGAGAAGGGAGGGAACTAGTAAGGGAATTCATACCTTTTTGCTCCCTTCTGTAGCTCCTTGGTGAACAAACCCTGCAAACTTTGATGTGATGCATGCTCTGATGTAAAACCACCCCTGTGCAGGGGGGAGGTCAGAGCACACTCACTGCCTCTGGGCAAACCCATTCAGTAGCTCATCCTACTCACAGTTCACACAAGGATTTAAGCACTTGCTTTGAAGTTAGAGCATGGGCTTATGTGGAACACACTCACTCATTACACTGGCATGCATTTCTTCAAAATGTGGCCTTTCACCGGCATTTTCTAATATTCCTTTCTTGAGATAACATTCTCCGTGCATGCACACGCACCCACGTGCTCTGGATATGCTGAAGGCTTTTTTTCAACTTAGTGTTAAGCAGGAATCAGGGTATGGAGACAAGGAAGTTTCATGTTTGCTTACTTACTTGTGTGTTGCTGCGTTCAGGGGTCCCAGACTTATTCTTTGATTCCTTCATTTGATGTCATCTTGAAAGTTTGTGATTTTTGACTACTTGAAACAAGTAAATTGCATTCCAGAATATGGTGACTGAACTGAAAACCAAAGCAGCGTTTGTGGTTTCCATTCCTATTTTCTTTCATTTTTCAATCCAGTTTTGGGCATTCGTTTTATTACTGTAAAGCTGAGCGTACAGCGAGCCTTACTTAGATGAACACATTGCAAGATGAAGAGAAGGTATGTTGCCTCACGCTTTAAATGTATTTCTAAGGGCTTGTTTGTGCCCCAGAAATCACCTCCTCCAGTGTAAGCATTGCACAAACAATGCTGTTGTAAGCAGCTCAGTCTTGAAATACTTTGGAGTTTCCAGTCTGCATCGTCTTTAACATGATACAGCATCCATCTTTTTTTTTTTTTTTCCTTCCTTTTGGAGTATTGTTAAGACCTTTGTCAGACTTTTTTATTATTTCATTATAATAAACTTATTTTAAATAAGCATGTTTTAAAATCTCACTTCCTCCGTGCATGGATTTTGGTTTTTATTATAATAGAGGGCCTAAAGTGCTCTTCAGGACTGCATCTGTTCTAGGTACTGTGTGAACAGTCGAAAACAGTATGTTTCTGGTTCATAGAAACTATCTGTGTGTATCTTTGTATGAAGAATGTTAACACACATGGAGCCTGTTTTGATTACAAGAATAAAAGCTGCGTCTGCGATATGGTTGTGGGTCCTTGGCTGATGTAAAGAGCTGGAGGCTGTAGGTAGGAAAACCAGCCTGGCACCGTCAGAGGAGTTTGTGTGTAACAATTACAGGTAATAATGTCCCTTTTCTGCCTGGACTTGAATCTGTTCTGTAGGGGTGTGTGAAGGTTTTCTAATTTCTGTGGTTGTTCTGAGATGCAGATGAAGACACGTGTGCTTTACTTATCGTGGGTGTAACATTTTTTCCATTCCCTTTCATCTCTCTCTGTAAACAGAGCAAAGACATGAGAGCAGATCTATCATGTATCTGTCTTGTCTGATCGGTTGTCTCTCCACAGCACCGTCTCTCCAGCAGCGCTGCACAGGTGAGCACTAATGGAAAGCACATGCACAAAAAGCTCCCAGGCAAGCATTTCTTCACCACAACCTCCACTGCTTTAAAAAAAGCAAATCTGTTGCCCCTGCGAGGTCCCAGATGGACTGCAGAAAGAGCCCAGCTAGAGGTCTGACAGAATTTGTGATGTTCATGAGTAAAGGTCGTTGGCTTTGCCAAGCAGCCTGTTAAATTCCTGTCCGTACACGAATCCAGGTCTGTGGCTCAAAATAAGAAGTGTGCTGAACGTGTCGGGCTTGTAGGAACACGCAGGCGCTGCTGTTTAAATGGGAAGCTTAAATCTTTACCAGGTTGTTTTCTCTTTTAGCCCAGGTGGAAATCCCCCTACAGCGGGGCAGCATGGGGCTGACATGCGGTCCTGTTGGCCCACAGGAAATACAGAGCTACTGAAATGCAACATATGGGTCTGTAATTCAGTGATACAAAGATAGAGCACAGGTTTTGGATATGAGTTTAATGTGTTTGCACAAAGCTGTTCCCTGAATCAGAGCCACAAAGAGAAAACTTTTTCTTTTTTTTTTTTTTTAATCACTGGTAGAACAGGTGTCAAGCACAAGTTTTAGGAGTGAGAAGGAAGCACAGGAACAGCTGCAACACACCAGAGGCTTCCAGATGTTAGTGCAACAAAGCTATGTGTCTGTCTGTCCATCTGGAAGATTAGTCAAAGGTGTTACCATGTATTTATTCCTAATATTTCCGTACATAGACCCAAATATATTTCTTAATTAGCAAATATTTATTCCCTTTCGTCTTTGTCTAAACCAGATTTAAGTTGAGTTTCTTGTGTGTTGTCATTTTAAAAGAAGACCATCAGCCTTAAAAAGTTCCTATCTTTCCTTTCTTACCCATGATGGGACAGTTCCCAGAGAGCTGTGGGTGCCCCACCCCTGGAGGTGCTCAAGGCCGGGTTGGATGGGCCCTGGGCAGCCTGCTCTGGCGGGTGGCAGCCCTGCCCATGGTGGAGGGGTTGGAACTTGATGGGCTTTAAGGTCCCTTCCAACCCAAGCCATTCTAAGGTTCAGCCCCTGACTTTGCACGTTAGGGAAAGAGACTTTTCCAAGTTTCATTGCACTCTTGCATCCCCTAACCTTCAATTTTTACCAGCCCATATTACTTTTCTGTTGTTCTGGTTTCAAGGTTTGGTAAGATTCCTCCAAGATCTTTTGCTGTGACCACCACTAGAGCAAGGGGTCACCATTCATGCCAGAGCTTTGCCTGCAGCAGGAGGAGCTGAAGTTGGTGATCTTTGCATCCTTCCAGAGCCATCAGCCAAGGAGTCACAGAGATGCTGCCTCTCTGCCAGGCCCCAAGCAAACCCTGGTGCTAGCCCACAGTGTGCAATCATGGACAGCTTTCTGGAAGATGCGCTTGTGTGTGGCCTGTGCAAGTTCCTGCAGCTACGCCAAAAAGAGTCTGGCTCACTGTTTTCTCAAGCCCAAACAGGTCTGAGACTTAAAAACACATTTTGCACCAATTTGTCTTTGTGTACCAAGGCTCCTACTCCAGCTATGGCTTTCTGCCAAAATAATTTCCAATTAATTTAGCATCTGTTTCCAGTGTTGATATTGTCAGATCATCTGTAGTCTCCAGAGAGCAGACGTGCCTCACATAGTTTCCTATAGGTCACAGTTTTCCACTTGCTTTCTTGCTTGGCAGCTGGTACCAGGCGTGAGGAAGCCCCGTGCCTTCAGCACCGTGCGCGTCCCCACCACCCGATACTTGAGCCTGAGCTCAGGGGTTTGGTGCTGGCTGACACATCACGTCCCACACTGCATGATGAGCACATTGACCAAAAGCCATGGAACAAAAAGCTTTGCGTAGGCAACAAAGCGTGCGTGCCGCGGGGCTGTGAGGGGCAGACACTTGGCCTGAAGGAATTGTCCCCATCCCAGGGGAATGCTGAGCTTCCCGATCACCCATTGACTCCTGCCAGGACATTTCACCACTAGATTTTTTCAGTTTGTTAAATTTTCTGCCCAATCTTTTAAGGATTGGTGTTCTCTCACCTTTAATTGACAGCATGCTGTCAATGTATAAATAGCCACTGCTGGGCTTTGTCGGTCACCTTGGGCAGGAGGCTCCGAACAGCCCCAGGCTGGAAGCTGGGGACATCCCTGGGCTGTTCTGAAGAATCTGGGGCAGCCTTTTCTCAGCCAGCCTGAAAGCTTCTCCATCTGGTGCTTTGGTCTTCTACTGGAAGTTGACACATTCAAGCTACTGCTCCTTCTGAAATGTAGTGCTCATTCTGTAGAACCTCTTCTGAAAAATTAAATATAAATTCACATTCTCTTAAGCCATTAACATCAGGAAATGAAGTCATTTTTGTATAGTCTCTGACCAGCTGGCGAGTGTGTTCTTAGGACAGGGGAATGATTCATCTGTCCACATTTGGACTTTTTCGTGCACAGACCAGCTCAGAAGGAGCTTTGTTTTCAGCTATAAGAAGAGTTAGGCTTTTTGATGCAGACACTTAGAAACACACAGGCAGGATGTTCCTGCACAAATACAACTTTTCAAAGATAACTGTTCCTGCACCTCATACCAGCTGCGCTAGAGGACTTTTGCTGTGGGATTCCGTTTGGTGAAACCAGGGGGCAGTCTGGAGAACTGCCATGGTTCACATCCCTGCATAAATGTCACACAGAGATGATCATCTCCGTAAATCAGAGCTGTCAGGCGTGTTGTCCTTCAGCCTCAGTGCCCACGTCCAGCTGAGCCATAGGTGGTGGGAATTCCTTTTGCTCTGAAGTGCCGATGCCATGCTTGGCTCTTTGTCCAACAGAAATCACAAAGTCTTCAGCCCTCACATATCAGTGTGCTCAGCAGCACAGGCCGCCCTGCTGTGAGACCTGGGCAGGGAGGAGAGCCTGAGCCACCCCTTGTCACCACGCTGCCAACACATTGCTATGGTCTTGTGGTGCCTGTGACCTGGCTGGCCTTTTCCGTGGGGAGCTTTGGGCTTTGTTCCATCCTAAATCCCTTACACCTGTGGTGGCTCTGCCTCCTTTCTCCTCTGCCGGAGCGCCTCAGCCTCTCAGGGCTGCTGCCTGCCGGGGGGCCGTGACTCTAGGCCAGATGTTACGGCTGCAAAATGCTGGGGCAGCCCTTTAACACTTACCCGAAGTTCCTTCCCCATGGCACTCACCACATGGCACCTGTTTCTCATTGTGCCTCAAGAGCCTAATGGCCTAATGAGGCCGCAGCAGGCTGCTGGGCAGCTGAGCTACTACCGTCAGCCAGCCCTAAAGCAGGGCCTGCAGCCACCGCTCTCCACTGCTCTTTAGTTTGGGTCTCTCTGGCAGGGCAGCTCCCAGCTGAGCCCCCTCTGCGCACAAAGCAGGGGGCATGGTGAAGGTCTGTGGATCAGCCCAGCAGCTCAGTGCCAGGCAGCTGCAGGTACCATTCCCTGGCTTTATTTAGATGCTATAATCCCACAGCATTTCACACCAGATGTTGTCCTGCTCAGAAAGTCCCTGCATGGAGCAAGCCCACGGAGAGCAGCAAGTAACCCTGTTTTCGGTCTCTCTCAGACTGTGTGTGCTGGCAGCAGACTGGCTGAAATCCACTCATCGGACCGGGACCCTCTGTCAGACACATGGGAAGCTGTCAGGGCCAAGTAAGAGTGCTGGAAGGATGGGGCTGTGACTTGGGGCTTTTTAAGCTCCAAACCCTGGATTGCAGGGGAGAGGGAAGCAGCCACTAATGCAATTTCCAGCAGGACTATGTTCCTGTAATGCAGTTTGCCCTGGCTCCCCATCCCACCGCAGCCTGCCCCAGGCCTGTTCCCTCACCTGCCCTGGCTGTTAGCCATGTGAGGAACACACAGTGGGGCTTTGCTCTGCACTCCCCATGCTCGGGGTGACACCAGTCTTCAGCACAGAGAGCCCCAGCTTCACATTGCTGGGCATGTAACTGAACGCATTATGGCAGCGGTTCTTTTCATAGAATCATAGAACCATCTGAGTTGGAAGGGACCTTTAAAGGTCATCATGTCCATCCCCTCTGCAGTGACCAGGGACACCTACAGCTAGATCAGGTTGCTCAGAGCCCCGTCCAGCCTGACCTTGAATGTCTCCAGGGTTGGGGCTTCCACCACCTCTCTGGGCAGCCTGTTCCAGTGCTTGACCACCCTTACCATACAAAAAAGGTCCTTAGATCCAATCTAAATCTCTCTTCTTTTAGTCTGAAACCATTTTCCCTTGCCCTGTCACAAGGGACCCTGCTAAAGAATCTGTCCCACTCTTTCTTGTAGCCCCCCTTTAGATACTGAAAGGCCACTATCAGTCTCCCGGGAGCCTTTTCTTCTCCAGGCTGAACAGCCCCAGCTCTCTCAGTCTGTCCTTGCAGGGGAGATGTTCCATCCCTTGGATCATTTTAGTGTCTCTCCTCTGGATGCACTCCAACAGGTCCATGTCTCTCCTGTGCTGAGGACTCCACATCTGGATGCAGTGCTCCAGGTGAGGTCTCACAGCGCAGAGCAGAGGGGCAGGATCCCCTCCCTTGACCTTTCAATGACCAGTCAGTGCAGGCACAGGATGATTCCTTTGCTGAGGTTTTGTTTCTCTTTGGGTGAGGTTTGGCAATGCTTGAAGTGAGGAGGGTTCACTTCTGCTCTGGTGGGAACCTGGGCAGGGCAGAATGCTGGCAGCAGTGGAGCAGCACACGGCGCTGTTAGATGTAGTGTGGAGGACACCAGCTGCATCCAGGAATGGGTGAGACCGAGGTGGTTCTGCACAGCCCACGTTGCACTTTGGGGACAATATGGCTTCTTTTTCTCCCCAGCATCTTAAAAAAAGTGTTGTAAAACCCAAAAGGAAATAAGTGAATATAAGGAAATGCCAGAACTAAGGTTGCACTTTTTATTGACATGAGTTGTTAATACACGCAGCAGGTAACTACACAGATTTAATCACATATTAAGTGCAAGCTGGCTTCTTAGTATACATTTAATGCAGTGCATGATGTAAGCTCGTACTAATTCTGAGTTCATCTATAGCTGTATACTAATGATTAGAAAACTTTCCCACAGGCATTTGCTGCTACACAAGGCCAAGGAACTGAAATACCTCGATAAATTTTTGAACCATACTTGGCACAATGCATTAAGGAACTCAGATGAGGAGGGACGATAAATCATAGCAGCCCAGGCACCACCCAGCTGAAGAATCCTCAATTAATAATACAGCAGGTACAGCTGAAATAAGGAGATTATTATAAGGGTTTTTTTTATTATAAGGGTTAAATAAAGGTTTTTTTGCAGTCTTTCGTAACATCTATACTTAACACCTTCCCAGATGTTTCTCTGATGCTTTATCATCTGAAGGGAACAAGGCAGTAACGATAGTAAGAAACTTGTTCCATGACTTTCTTTTATTTTTTTTGCTTTATATCTTGCATTCCTTTCTTTTTGCTAAGACATTGAATTGTTTGTGCTGTATTAATACAGTCCTTTTAAAATCCATGCTGCGTCAGTGTTTTCTGACCAGACTGATGCTGCACTTCTTGCATATGTGCAGCACACTACAACTTGATGTATGTGATGGTGACTCCTTTTTCTTTTCCTGCCTTTGGTGTGCTCAGCTTTGCAATGTCCTTTGGAGGTAGGAGCTTTTGAAAACAACAGGACATACATAAAGCTGAAGGAGAAAGGCCACTGGGACTTCCACATTTCTCAAGGACTGTCAGCCTTCTGGGGGGCTGGGAGTGGAGACGGGCTCCTTGGAGAACACACTCGATCCCACTGGCTGAAACCCACAGCTTACGCCAGCACAGGAAATTAGAAAGCAGCTGTCCTAGTGCACAGATTTCCAGAGCTTATGGCAAGTTTTGCCCCTTTGGTTCCTTGACCTTTTATTAAGACCTCTGTTTAAATAATAATAATAAAAAAAGACAACAAGAAGAAAGGTTCTGAACTAATGAAATGGGCTACGACTATTGGTGGCTCAGCTTCACAGCAGCGCAAGCAGCCCAGGTAAGCGATAGCCACAAAGTACATTAACTTCATTTTGCTTTTAATTGATGATTTCCAGTATCACTTTGGGCATGCAGAGTTAAAGTCTCCTATACAGGTGGTGAAAGTTGTACGTGTTTCTTGGTTGCTTCAGTGCTTTATCATTGTAGCGTAACACCCACCTTTGTTCAACCTTTAAGAAGTAACCGTGTAAGTGCAGCTGCTGTGGTGCTCCCATCGTGACAAATAACTCACGCACTTCAAACATTCAAGTGCAGCATTTACAGCGAAGCAGAAAAGATTGGCCTGTCTGAAAATCCCACTTTGATCTGAGGCTCTTAGTCCTGAATTCCACACATCTTAGTGCTGCTTTCTTCTGCTACGAACTCTTTCACACATAACATATTTAATATGCTTCCCATGTGAAATTTGCTCTTTAATGCTTGCTAATAAATAAGTAGATAATTACCCTGACTCCTATCAGAGATAGTAGAGTTAACCAAACTTCATGAAAAACGGATACGTATATACATTGTACAGCATGAGTGAGCACCCGCAAGCACACCAGGCCAGGATTTGTGTCATGGGGACACAAAAGTGAGGAGGCACATTGCGGGGTGCTCCAGACACGACAGCGGGAGAGGAGAGTGGTCCGTAGGGGTCAGCACATAGGATGGGTACAGCCATCACTGAAGGACGAAGGTTGGGTGGACAGCGGGAGGAGAAGACGGCCCTCCAGTGCAGAGACCAGGTGCAGGCCTGGTCGCATTGAGGTTCCAGGTGGGCAGCCTCGCTGACCCAGCACTGCCCAACTCCTGTTGGGCCCACACAGAACACAGCCGGCTTGGCGAAGGAGAATAAAGGAAATCAGCTCATCCTGCATCTTCCCTCCCAGCCTGGTTTCCTCCTTGGAGCAAGGGCACCTTGGCTGCGTCACCATTTGTTTGTCCCCGTTGGCCTTTGAGGCCTGCAGCTGGAGGCCTGGCGCCATTGCCCACATTCCTGTGGATGCACGCAGATAGGCACAGCCCAGTGTTTTTGCCTGGAGGGTTTTTGTCCCGTTTGCTGATCTTAAAAGCACTTACTGAAAGGCCCCTGCTCCTCCAACACACAAAGGCATGCAGCTATCCTTAATGTCACTGAAGCTGTCATCGCTCCCCGGGATGCAACACTTAGGAAGTTCACATTGTTGTAAAAGAGCGAGTCTATAAACACTGCATCCAAGATATGCTTTGTGTTTATGCTGAGAAGGCTGAAAAACAAAAACCCTGAAGAACTTACATTTAGGCTGAACAGTGCTAAGCCGAGGTAATGTTGTCTTGTTACACGATATTCCCGGTTAGTGACATACAGCTTCCTGTAGCATTTGTGACAGAGCGAGTTCCCACACAGCCCCGCGAGAGTCTGACTGGCAAACACTGTTTAAGTTTCTCTATTAAGACAGGATACAGTGGTCCTATTTTTTCTGAAACCGACTTAATTAAAAAAAAAAAAAAAGACATCTCCAAATGGCCATCAGCAGCATGACATCCATTTGTTTGTTTTCACACAGAGGTGGCTTTTTTTCTTTTTTCTTCATCTTCGTTTTTTTTTTTTTTTTTAATCTCAGTCCTTCCTGGATAGACAATAGCGTAGCACCTAGCACCCCGTGACGTTTGGGATGCTGCCCTTCGCTGCTCCCCTCATGTGAAGTATCGGCACTGTGTAGAGTCGATGTAGCAGTAAGAAGTGCATCGCAGTTTTCCGTAAGACCTAAAATAGAATAGTATACCTCAGTATCAAAATGTGCTATAGCTCACGTTACGTGTTTTCCGGATGCACCTCTCTGTAGGAACCATGAACATCAGAAAACACCAAGTGCAGTGACCTATGGCAAGGAAAATAAGAGGATCATTTCCAGCAGTACTCTGCTGTGCTCTGCTTGTCAGCAAAACAAGACTCCAGGAGAAACTATGACTGATCTCTTAATACCCAAGAATGTCCATTAAAAATAAATAATGACAATAAATGTATTGGCAGTGGAGCATGTGGGTAGGCACAGGAAGCCTTGGCACTCACCCATCAGAACTCCGTAAATAAATATCTGAGGATCCAAATTAAGTGTTTTTCCAGTTATTCCCAATAGCTCTAGCAGGCATGACTGCCCTTCCTTTAACTTATTTTTCATGCACTTGAAATAATGATAGTGACAGAGGCCTACCTTTGAACTAAAAGGTGGTCTTTGCAAAGATTTTGTCTTTCTACCTACTTACACTGAGCTGCAATAACTCTACCTACCAGAAGGAAACACCTTCATAACAATTAATATATGAAGGATGTTGGAGAGGCAAGTGGAACTAGATTTGTAAGGGTAAAGCATAAACTAAGACATTTTGGGATGGGCTTGGAGATCTGACCAGAGATGTTAATGAAATAAAAAAGCATTTTGCTGAGTTTTTATTGCTAGCATATATCCAAGTGAATAACTCATCCATCAGATAACCCACAAGCTGTAGTAAAAGCACAGGTCCTTAGAAATATGTCCTTGGATAACCCACAGCCTCAGAAAAACAACAAAAATTTGAAGAAGAGAAGATTTGTGAAATGTGAGGAGGGATGAGGGGGCTGGACTGAGTAGATGATGGGAAAAGCAGCTGCAGCAGAGCTCTCAGAGAAGAGTGCCCTGGGTTGAAGCTCCTGCTGCAGTGCCAACCTCTCATACTCGTCCCACCTTACTGATGAGTCACGGCTTTTCCTTTGACTTAGCAGATAATCTACAGGCTGCACACACAAAGATAAAGGATCTCAGTTGCCCTTCACAATTTGATTTATAAATGAAATTGATAAAACTCTCTTCAAGCTTTTGTGGGATTCTGGTTTTGGCACCAAACTTCAGACTCAAGACGGAATAGCTTTTACTGGAGAGCAGCTCCACACTGTCCACAGATGGGAGCTCCTAGTCTCAGTTCTAGTAATCTTCTACACCAGCCATGCTCCAACAGTTGCGGTGGAAGGATTAGCACAGCACTTGATTTACAAAGATGTCCTGTGGTTTCTTATTCCTGTCAATTAGCACATTATTCTTCCATGAATGATGAGGGCTCTGCACATAATTTCATTTGCAAATTAAATGTTTCCTGTTACCCAGTAACAATACCTGACAGTTAAATAGAGGTGCTGCTGCTTGAGGCGAAATGCTAACCAGAGGAAGCTCCTTAAGCAAAGGCAGAGGAGGCAAGTCAACAATGCACAGATGTTTGAAATGAAGGGTGTTGCTAAGCAGATGCACGTCTTTGCTCTTGAGTGGATTTCCTGGTCTTTAGAAAGGCTGACAAATGAATGGTTGATTCAAAAATAAAGATACCTCTAGAGGACTCATTAAAAATAGAGGAGGTTGTTTGGAGGCTGTGGTTTGTTTGTTTTTCTTCCCTTCATTGTAACCATCTCTTCATCATGGCGAATCTGGCCCTTGGTATGTTACGGGTGGATATTAATGCAGTGATAGAGTTACCTAATGAGTAAATCTTTGCAAGCAATGGGTAAACACAGGCACCCATGATCATTCACTGTGTAAGCACGTGCTTATAATTGAGAAATTAGCCCTTAACAGTATACAGAAATAATCTGATAGGGTTTTTCTCCCTCACTACTTGCCATGGTCCCAGAGGAACATGGTTTATGTGGGTAAATCTCTTTTAATGCTGAAGGTGAAGAAAAAATAACAAACCCAAGAGAAGACAGTCCATAACGTACCCAGGGAGATACGTTTTACACGTCAAATATCCAAAATCCTTCCCATCGCAGTCTTCAACTCCCTCATGTCTGTAGCCATCTCCGCAGTAAGCACGGCGGCATCCTAGTGAAAAACACAGAAGGAAATAACACTTCATATATGAAGGGTGTTGGAGAGGCAAGTGGAACTAGATTTTTAAGGGTGAAGCATAAACTGAGGCATTTTGGGGCGGGCTTGACTGGTGTGTAGGCTGCAGTAATTTGTGGGCTGTGTTTTAACAATTGGAAAGAGCAATGAGCCTATTGTACAACTGAATCCACTTACCATTTTGTTAACCTCTTTTGATACAGTCACTAGATTAGAATGTTGATAATGTGCTCACATTCAAGTAATTTGTGGCACTAAGTGACATGGTTTAGTGGTGTGACTCCGTAGGTCAGGCTGATGGTTGGACTTCCTGATCTTGAAGGTCTTTTCCAACCTTGATGATTCTGTGACTGCATAAGTTGATTAAAACTCTTCGGGTCACATCAGTGTCAGAGGTTTATGTATTGCCAGGCCTCTATGTGCTCTGCCCAGTGCACAGCATACAACAACTTGATGGGCTTCCAGATGCACGATGTGCAATTCCACAGGCACTAGAGCTAATGAGCACTATTTGTCCTGCTTGTTTGTTCCCCATTGTTGATTGCAAATTCTAATTGAATCATTTTCTCATGCTTGGAGCCTGGAGAGCTCGCTCTCACTGGATTGTTCTGTAGTCAGGCAAGTTTGGAGGGGCATTTATTTATACATCTGTGCTCTGGGGAAGGAGCCAAGCAGTGAAAGCAAGGGAACTAAAAGGTGGATGTGAAGGCTGTGATAGCTGTTTGTGTGCCAGGCTCACGTTGTGTGCTTCTTGCCTTTGCTATCCACAGCCAGGAAAGCATGAGGATGATCAACTAGACAGAACCAAACGTTGCGTAAAGCTAAGTGAAGGCAGTGGGCTGAAAGTGATGGAAGGAGCCAGCTCCAGCGCTTGTTCAAAGGTTTTATTTTGGTACACTGCAAGGGTATGGTACATCCTGTGGTCAGAAAGACACCTGCCCCATGGAAAGTCTGCACCTTCCACAGCAGAAGGAGGCTGCTCCTGACATGCTGGGACTTACTTATGCAGTCATCCGTCACAACAGCATTGCCATCATCACACTCTTCCCCATCCTGGACGATCCCATCTCCACAGGTACTGCCGTCCTCAACACGGTAATCCACAGGGTAGAATGGGGTGAGCTGGACAGAAGAACACACCATGGTTACCAAGTGGGACTACCAGCAGCAGGGCTCACAAATAGAGGTGATGGGCTGCGGCAGGTGGGTCCCACAGACAGGTTTTCATATCCTGCTATTTGGTGGGTCACAGGGTTTATACAGGGTCTGATTCAAAACACAGTTGAAACTGATTTCAGTGGGACTTAGCTCCCTGAAACAGTAAGAAATCACAAGGCTTTGATTTGCAGTGTTTTATGTCTTCCCGCAACTCTTTTCCCTGCTGAGTTTTGCCTTATTTTGTGTTCAATCAAAGCTGTTTTTTACTACTACAATTCCCCAAAGTCAGTTCCAGCTGGTTCACCAGCTGGTTCACAGGGAGGTTAGCAAACCCTGATGGGTGAATTGATGAGTAACCACGCCTCATGTGAACAAAACCCACAGAACTAGCTGCAGGGGCGATAGTGCTCAAATATGAGCTTTTTCTTCATTCACTTGATCGTCTCTTTACAATATCTTTGCTGTATTTAAAAATGAAACATATATTCACAAGTTTTTTGAAACCACAGTCATGTTTTCACCTGGACTGGGAGCCATCCAAAGGTATCCTTGAAATACAAAGATCTCTGATCTCTTCTAAAAGCTAAGGCATTTTCAGTGTTTAACCGGTCCAATTCTTCTTGATTATTCACCACAAAAATCTGGGGCACAGAAAAAGAGGTGATTGGTAACCTTCTTGAGAAGTATTTTGAATTGTCATGGAATCCAGTTTTGCAAACAGACTTATGTATCTGCAAATACATAAAAAATTGCACAGAAAAAGGGTTTGCTTTCTGAAACAGGACGGCATGCCAGCTCGGGGTGAGAATTCACACACATAAGATGCTGCTTTGCAATTATTGGTTAGGGAAATGCATCTTCAGAAACTCATGGTCTTTCTTGAGTACCCAACTATGGCGTCAGGGACCCCAACTTCACACATGCGCCCACAGACAATGGCCATGCAAGCTCTTATCAAACAATGCAAACTGTCACTGCTGAGAACAATTTCAGGTGCTCCAATGGTTAGATGCTGGAACAATGGTGAAAACCCGTAGGGGCGAAATTCCCTTTCTGGGTTTGTCAATAATTTTTAGGCACGTTTATGGCTACAAATTAAATAAAGCGTTGCTCAGTTCAACCTTCGCTTATCTTTTTCTACTTTGTACTTTGTTTAGACTTAACTGGCATTGAAATTCATGTTTCTTTGCATGCATACACTTTAGTCTAAATTCAAGTCTTCAATTAAACAGAAAAATATTAGTACCAAATTGAGAGAATTAGGACAAACTGCTCTTTTCCCATTTTTTTTAATGTCTCATTCACTGAAAATGGCTGTAAGGGGCATTAGGAAATAGCCTCTTCCTTTGGAAACCTAAACAAATTAATTTTAGCAAGATTAAATTTTTAAATTAAGAAAAAGCAAATTGAATGCGTCTGAGCAAAATAAATTTAGGTCAGATCCTGATTCCCACCAGCATAATCAGAATTGGCTCTTTTTAAAACAAATTACCCTGAAATTTTTACATAGCAGAGTATTCCCATAGCCTCTGACAAAGGCCAATTGAACAAAAATGCCTTCAGCTTGAATGAAAGAAAGCAAAGAAATTGAGAGCCCACAAAGAACTGATTCTGTAGCTGTGTACAGGAGCTGAAGCCCCAGCCCCAGCACTGTAATTTTGCTGGAAATCAATGCCAGATCTGCACGCTATGAAAATCTCTTACGGATAGTGGCCTTTGAAACTGCAAAGAATTTAAAAATCGGAATGAAACACAGCCAGCATAGCACTGATGGGCGAATGGGTGGCTGTGCTGGGAACATGTAGGAGGATGGAAAGCCAGAGAATTTTCTCTGCATCTTCCCACGTGCAGCTACAGCAGCCCTGACTGTGGTCTTCAAGTGGCACAAGGAGGGTTTCTAAGCTGCTGTGTGGGGATCTGAACAAAATAAATAAATGCAATGTTAAGCTCCCTGCTGCTCAGGGGAGTAAAACAGCTGGGGCAGGCAAGCGGGCAGCACTGCTAAGCAAGTGCTGAGCTGCCGCATACAAGTCTTTGCTCTTTGCCATCTCTCATTTCTGAGAACAAAAATGGCACTTGGTCATCACCATATGAAGGTTTCTATAGATCATGTAGGTTACCTATATTCAAGCTACACTCTCATTGCCATCTTTTAAGCTCTAACATTAATCAGTGCCTGATGGAGGAGGGTGGTAAGACCTACACCTAATATTGTGAGCCTTATCCTATGAATTCTCCATTAAACACATCATGATTTTTTGCAATACTGCACAGCATGATGCAACATGCGCCTTTATTTCATGCGCTTTCTTCTATCACCATTAGGTTTTAAAAGTAATGGGTTTTTTTTTGCAATGCAACAGGGACCAGCACGCAGCTGACAAGACTTGCAGCACGCTCATGCAGAAGATTGGGTTCGATGACGCATTTAAGGGAACAGTGTGGCGAGCAGCAGCTCTGTGAAAAGGTGACAGATGGGAAAGTTAACAAAGCTAAGGGCTGCGTATTGTTATTCAAGAGGACAAGACACCAGGCAATATCCACTGGCTTGAGGGGCAGGGCTGTGCTGGTACATAGCAGCAGCAGAAAGGCAGCAATTTCATTCCTGATTAAGTGCTGCAATGCGCAGAATAGTAAATCAGGGCCCAGCTGAAGGAAAAGTACAGAAATGCTATTTACAAAGCCCAAAGATACCAGAGATGAAAAATTGCAAGGTCACTTTACAACAGTGACTTGTCCTTTAACATACTTTGTCCAATTTGCTTGTAAAAATGCTTTCAAGAAGGCTAGTGACTGAAATTAGCTGTGTAAGCATGTGTATGCAGCCAGAGCTCAGAAACCCAACTCCCTTTTTGGTTCAAGGCAGTGGGTTTGTATTTTGAGAGGAAGTTGCGTTGTATATGTGAAATGCTTGACCTCAATACTCAACTCTGCAATCACTGTCTTTGCAGAAGAAGATATGAAAAACAGGAATGAAGTAGATGCTTCCTTCACCGACCATTGTGAAATATATTTCAATTGACTGAAATAAGAACAGATTGTATGTGTACAGTAAGGTGGAAGAGGGCACCCTCACACTCAGAAGAAGTTTTCTAAAAAGGTGCCACGTTACTGATGGTTTGAAACTGCTGCATTTCAGCATCTCCATCTCACAGCCCTCAGAATTGTTATGAAACCAAATCCTTGTGCACAGAGTGGATCTCAGAGGTTTGGGATACTGGAAATAACGCCCTGCCCAGATACAGCCATCTTCCCTGTTACGTAATAAAAGTATTTAAGAACCCTTCACATCCTCTCCCAGAAAGGCTGCTTACCGCAGGGACTTTTGGATAACTGTGTCCGAACACAGATTCCTCATATGGTGGATTATTCACATGTTGTGAGGATCTGCAGAGACATCTCCCTGGAGGTCCTGGAAGTCCTCTTTCGCCTTTTGGTCCTATTGCAAATTGCCCTAGGAAGCGAAATACCAGCTTGTGCTATTATCATAGAGTCATGGAATTGCTTAGGTTGGAAGGGACCTTAAAGATCATCTAGATCCAAACACCCAACATACAAAACACAAATGCAACCTCTGTGGGAAAAGTATGGGTCAGGTGGATGCATGCATTTACATAAGTGTTGAGATAAGCACATCTTCCACCATCTCCACTGGGAACTGAGGGAAGTGGTTTCCAGAATAGCTAATTTCAGCACCTTAGGAGAAAGAATAGCGTTTCTACCACAATCGCCTTATTTCAGACAACTTTTTAACCAACTTTTTGGAAAAGAGAATAGTGATTTGCTCAGGATATCCAGGCAAAAGTCAGCCTGATCAGAACACCTTTGTGGTGAGTTTATTAAGACATTAAACCAATCTCGGGAGATATCCACACCACATGGGATTTGTGTGTTTGTACAGCCACTTCAACAGTGCTGTTTCAAAGGTTTCTGAACAGGAAAACCCAACCATAAATACAGAAATGCTACAAATGAAAAATTAAAATCCTACTGCTTTTTGACTTTCAAACATTGGCAAGGATGCACTGTTCTGCAGAATTAGACTATGAGCCAATGTTCATATTGCAAGCAGTGATATCATTACAGGAAGGTCATTTAGGATAAGAATTTATATTCTAGAGGAAAAAGATGAACAAGCCTGATACATAAACTTTCTGTGGATGGAATAAATCCTTTTAAACATAATCTCAAGATCCTGGCTGCCTTCCCATCAGCATGGTGAAAATTCTGCCCTCTGAAAACTTCCAGCTGAATGATTTAGGTTAAAGATGTTTTGTGATGAGAGACAAGAGATATGCATAGATGTTGAAGCAGCCCCAGCTTCACAGATGTACCATTTCCATAGCACCATTAGGAAGAGACCTCCTGCCCATGGATGTGAGCAAAGAAAGAAAGAGGGAAAAGAAAATGAAAAGAGGACGTGGAATGGCTGCAGTACAAACAGCTGTTGCCCATTTGAGACAATGGCAGTTTCCAACTGAGTTTGCTTTTCTTTTCAGATACTTCAGCATGCATAAAGGTTGGGAAAACCCTTCCAGAGCAATTTTCACCGAACATTACAGTTTGTGTACCATCCTTCATGTTTATGCTGGGTTTCACAAGAGAAAGCAAGCTGCCCAGAGTTCCTGTGAACACAGTTTTGAAACTGTACAATTATCAACTGTGAGCTTTTCTCGTGATTTCCACAACACACACAAACGCAGACAGCATAGAGCTACAGCACTTATTGAAAAGAGAGATTTTTTTCATCATCCCTTTTCCCTCTAACTCCTATGTCATTCCTTCTTTTGAGTCTCATCTGTTTTCCTTTTACGGAGCTGTACAGGGTAAGTATGTCCTGGCCGATTAGAAATCTCAATCTTTCACTGTAAGCCAGGATATCTGGAGAAGCAGCAGACCTTTGATGATGGAGATTAACTAGTCTCTCTAAGGCTGCCAGATAGCTTTTCATCAACCCCATCTGCCAAAGTCCCACAGGAACCATGTGGGCCATGTTTCTGGTTTTATTTGAGGCATCAAAAGCCCTTATAATGGATAGGGGAGGCATGATGTGCCTTCAGGAGAAATCCTCCCCTTGTTGTTGGTGGAGAAGCAAACAAAGCTCTGCACTTTTTTTTTATAAAAGGGCTACATAGGCATATGTGTTGAGCCAGGAGGGGCTGGGGAGGATGGACACTGCTTAAGACAGCCTGAACCACACTTACCTAATCCTGCAGGTCCAGGGGGGCCTGGCTGGCCGGAAGGACCAGGCCTTCCAGGTGGGCCCATGATACCCATGGGTCCAATGTCTCCCTTCTGTCCCTGGGAGAGAAGAGATATTCATTCATTTATTTGCTAAGCAATTAATATCACGCAAGTTCCTCCAGCCAGCACAAGCTTCCCTTTGAAGAAAGCCAAGACATTTGGCTTAGGAGACTTGACAAAAAAAAAATTTGGCTTAGGACTTGACAATAGGAGCATGCAGCATGAGCTTCATAGCCACGTTGCTGTGCTGTCCCCTTCCACTTGTGTCCAGGCAGGACTTCTGCTTCTGAGAATGAACAGTATCAGCAGATCTGCTCTGTGTGGAGTCAGGAATCACCCTGCTCTGACTCCAGTCATTGAGGGGCTTTCCTTCAAGGGTGCCTTTTCACTCCTGCTAGTGCCCTGGGAACCAGTGCAGCTCAGAGACAAAGGGCTGGTGGAGGTGAAATCCTTAGAAAGCAGTTCTGAGTACAGGCGTGTAGGCTGAGTTTGCAGGGTAGAAAAATAAATTGATTCATTTCGCCTCCAGAAAGAGAAAATTCAATAAGGAGCCCACAAGGGCTTCCACCGTGACATTTCCCAGTCTTAGGGCATAGGTCTTCAGAAGAACACTGATTACTTTGAGACTCACGCTATTTTCACAAGCACTTTAGAACCTCAATTCTTGTGTCCCCTTGACTTTCACTGTGAATATACCTTTGTTAACAAGTCACTGCAAGGCAAGCAAGGGGTTGGTTTCACAAAGTGTAAGCTAGCGTGCAGCAATTGCCCTGCTGTATGCTGACAAATGATGTCCTCTCGGTGCCTTGCCACTCAGCCAAAATGCTGTAACATTGCCTATGGAAGACAAGTTTTGCACAATTACCATACAATTGATAATATTCTGTAAAATCAGCCCTAATTTGCCTCCGGGAATCTTGCTTATGCAGCCATTCCCTTAGGCATTTGAAAGTTTTTCCCTAGAACTGTTCAACACCTTCTTATTTTTGCTCCTGAATATAATATGGTGACACATATTAAAAATAACAATATTTATCTTCCTGCTCATATTCTCTCTGAGGCTTGCATTTCTCAGCTTTATATTTCAGAAGTGCATTACTTCTTAAAGCTGAGATATCTGATTTTGCTCTTATGTAACAACGCATTATTTAGTAAAACAAAAATGTGTGCCGTGTTATCTTTCTTTTAGTGCCAATGAGATTAATTCCTTCAAGATGGTGTAATTTCAGGTTAATGTCTATTAAAGGACAGATGATGGGCAGTTTCATGTCTAATTTCAGAGTAATGAAGCATACACAGTAATATATGCTAAAATAATTTGCTGTTATATGATATCCTGTATCCCATGAATATGTTTGAATGTCACTTGCACCATTCCAATAGAGGAAGGTTTTTTTTTATGGCCCATAAAGAACTAATCAAATATTTGCTTTGTTTAATTCTATTAGATAAGCTCTGTGCCATCAAAATATTCCAGGATTTATGTGAATGTCAGTGATGCTGACCACTAATTACTTCTTACATTATGCAACACGAATACACAACACCAGCAGACCAAGATTTTGTAGCCCCAAAGAAAACTGTGGGAAATCTCATTCCCCACACAACAAAGATCTGGCAGAGGAAATCCAGTGCTACTCTGAGATGTACTGCCTGAAAATTAGCTGACTGCTGTGTATTCTGTTTTGAAGGAATGCTTGCTTCATGCTCTCTTGCCTAGCACACCTAGATGAAAGAATGGCAGAGGTGATATTAAATATCTTTGTCTTGTTCTCAGTGCCCACAGCATTGAGAAAACCTTTTCCCAGAGAGGATATTTACAGTCCTCTTCCTTTTTTCCAAGTAATATAGTCGAAAGCCTTAAGTCATTCCTCCTCCACAAATGAAATCCTGAACTTGTCCCTCAGGGGCCAGTTCCCAAGTCACAGAGCTTTGGGTATTATGTCTGGTTCAGGGACAGAGAGGCTGTGNGAAGAAGTCAATGGGATAATCAAGATGTATCTCAAAATGGAAGTGGAAATGACACCTTCCTAATTTAGCTGCTTTCATCTGGAGATGTCAGCTGGATCAGGAGACAGGAAATGGCTCCACGTTGATGGAAAATATCAGCTGAACAAACAGCCAGATAACTACAGCACTTAAAGGCAGCAGCCAGACCCACACAGCCTTAAAATGCCACTTCCAGGTTTTTTCAAAGGATTGAGAAGAGGAGAAAGGAAATAGTTTACTAATTACAGAAAGAGAAACCCTGTTTTTGTGCAGAAGATCAATGCTGAAATTGCTTTCAAGGCAACAGATCAGGATTTGTGTACCACGCCTTGGGCCAGGAAACCCTAGTTCAGGGCCAGAGTACATCTCCTTCAGTCACACTGATTGCTGCCCTAAACTCTGACGTCTTATGTGGCTGCTTTTTGATCCAGACACTGTGTAAAGTGACAAAATGTCTAAGGTCAAGTACAAGACCTTTCAGAGAAAAAAAGACACTACGCTGTTTCCCTTGTTGATCTGCAGGCACTTTGTCTTCTCTCTGCCTTACACGACAGAATGATATTCTGTGCACATCTCTTTTGGCAGGACAGATGAGCACAGTTTACATTGTGCAGGCTTACATTGCACGTATCTTCTTTATGTGGTGACTTACTATTCTCTCTCAACACCCAAATTTTATTTTTCCCCACCCAAATACCCAAGTTTTATTGGGTATTCTTTCACCTCAGATATTAGCTGACAGCATTAGAGCAACAGTGAAGCAAGCTTGTGCCTCTGTTTGCAACGCTGAGCATAACCAGGCTGCAAATAAAATATTTTCAGTTGAGCCCATTAACCACAGCATCTACATGCTCCTGTATCTGAGCAGGTGTATGTTAAAACCAGCATTGGTGAAGCAAGAGTCTGTTCCCTTCCCTGTTAGAGGAAGGAAATAGACTCTGCAAGTGGCAATTCAGACCACCAAAGGGACAGTACTCCTTAGCACCAGGCTGGAGTTTGTGTCTACTCTCCCCTTGCCCCCACGTCATTGCCTTTGCCACTGAAGAGGCCCATTTGGTGACTTGAATAGGTAGCGACACTAATACTACTACCTCCTTGCAATATGGAGGAGGACGAGTTGTTGGAGGATTGGGAGGAGCTGGGATCACATTTACACACAATTCCCAGTCCTTACAATTCATCTGAAAATCTAAAAAAATCAGTTCTGTGAACATAGTTATTTTGAGCCCTAAGTAAAGAGCATTTGCGATCATTTCACTCCTGAGCAGCTTCTGTACAAGATTACTGCCCCTTAATGTCACTATGTGTCTTCCTGACCTTTCTCAGAGCAGAAGAATCTATCCCTGGCATGCTGCACTATGGTGAGAAGTGTCATATAAATATCCTAGTCTGACAATTAAATCTTGTTCTGGTATTAACAGAGGGAAAGGGAGGGTGTTGTAGCGCTTTGATTCTTTGCACTCTGTTTTGGACATCTCCAAAGCCTTGCAGCTCTCCAAGGTGATCTGTGTCACCAGCACTGTGCCTGGCCAAAGCCTGACTGAACCAATGGGACATGGTGGACAGAATGTTTCTTTCAGGTGGACCTGGCCAAGGGGTCAGACCTGACCAGATGCTGGGTGCATCCCTACTGTGTAGAAGCCAGTAATTTACATTGTCACAGGCCACATACCAGTTCAATCCAGCTCAACAAGCCATTCTCAGTGTACATGTGCTTACTGGCAGCGTGCACAAACAATGCTTTTCCTAGCAGATCTGGACCTTGCACCCACTCTCCAGTCATCAGGTGGGATTTGGAGCATAGCTCTGGGATGTTTAGGATTCAAGGGATCTGTGTAAGTTCAAGGTCTGTTCTGGTTATTTTCAATGAGCTAATTGTTAAACCAGGGAAAATGCTACTTCAGCCATGCTGTACAGCAAAGGATTTGAGCAAGGAAGACGAGGCCTAGACACATGTGTGAGGTGCTACAGTGCTGCCAGTGGGATCAAGAGCAAGGCCCCGCCACAGAACAGACCACACAGTCACACCCCACAATCACAGAGACACCGGGAACCGTGGGAGGGGGAAACACCATGGACCTACTTGTTTGCCTCGTTTTCCAGGTCTCCCTATGGGTCCTCTGTGTCCTGGTGCTCCAGATTGTCCCTTTGGGCCCATCTCTCCCTTGAAAAGTGAGGAGGAGGGAAGGAAGCAGAATATAAGTAGAGCATATGTGCATTATATGGATGGTGCTGTCATTCATACAGTTCCTCCAGATAATTTTTCTTGGAAATTCACAAACTATTTTAAAGCAATCATAAGGCCAAAACCATCTATTTTAATTCACTCAAATTTCCTTGAAAAATCCTTCTTTAAAGAGGAAGCCAAGTGGGAGATCAGAAATATTCAAGAAGGGAAGTGGAGGCTAACAAAACTCTCCGACTCTTTTGCTTTCCTGTTAAGATGCACACGTAATAAAGTCTCCATCAAGATGAAAGGTGGTGAATTCACTCAATCATTGTTTTCTTATCCTAATTTCAGAGATAAGACACAATTATTTCATAAAACTATCCTTCTTCAGGATTTCTGTCTGTAAAACAACATTGGAATTGTGATTGTTTTTCAAGTGAAAAATGATATCAACAGTGGTTGGGATTTCCACTGCTATTTACAGCAGTGCCATTTTGATTTAGAGTGTAAAGGAGGAAATGTTTATTAGCTTCAAATGAAAAATAAAACCAAAACAAACAATTAGGCCACTCACGAATATATAATCACAAGTCTCAATATGTTAAATAGAAGGAAGACTATGACTAAACCTTGTGTTTATGATCTGGGGGGAAAAAAAGAGAAACGACAAGTAGCTAAATCTCTGAGTTTTCTCCTAAGGTGAAAAAAAACTAAAGAATTTGATCACATCCAAGAAGTGTTGGTCATTGAGTCAAGCAAGACTTTCAATGCCTTATGCTTTCCTACGCTTTCCAGGATGTCCCTGAAGCCATTTATTGACCCCATGCCAGCACTTAATGCAATGCCCCAGTACATCATGCCCACTTACTTTCTGTCCCAGCATTCCAGGGGAGCCTGTTTCTCCCTGAGAAGAGAAAAGAGAAAAATTATCAAAATAATTGGAGTGATCTTTGACAATGCAGCACTAATTTAGGCCTTCAGGAAAAAAAGAAAACTACCATGTAGTGATATCAGTAAAAACCCCCACAGTATGATTCACCATTGCACTGAACAGTTGGACTAGATGATCTTGGGGTTCTTTTCCAACCTTGATGATTCTATAATTCTAAGTGACAGTAGAATTATTAGTATTTTTCTGGATTTACAGGACTTTTCTGTAAAGGTCCTTATACCATAACACTATTCCTCTGCGACTTTCCACAGCCTGCTTCCTCTTGGGCAAAACCACACCAGTTGTGCTTGTGCCCACAGGCCACCCTGCTGCCTGGACAATGCCTAAAGCCTGTCTTTGGGAATGGCACTTCTCCATCTACATCAAAAGAGATTTGCTTTTTCATTCTTAATTAAAGACTACTCAAGTCTCAAATCTCACTTTTTTTTTTCTTTTTTCTTTCTGGGGCTGGTGGGGGTACACGAACAGAGGACCACATCATGTGGGACCATTGCCTTCTTGCCCTCTCAGCAACTTGTCTCCATAACACCTTCCTCCCCTTTGCCCTAGTTTCCACTATCAGAAATACCCCGATCTTTATGTGAGCATTCAGCTAAAACTCACAGGCATTTGTAAAAAAGTACCTGGTCTCCTTTGACTCCTTTGTCACCCCTGTCACCTCTGGATCCCTGGGGAGAGATAATAGGGTGTCAACAGCTGAATTACTACCATTTCATGAGGAAGCAAAAAATATTTCTCCTACATGAGGCATTACTTGTCAGGATGCAGAATACAGGAGTATCTTCAGAGTGAGGTGTATGGTAGATACCCTAAAATATTTCCTTATTACTTTCATAAATATTGTAATAGAATTAAAAGTAATGCTGGTAGAAAACAGTGCTTATCCTCTTATTATTATTTAAATTAAAATAATTTAGATTACTTTGAATATGGGCTTTCTTTGGTGTAATACTTGAGACTTGATTTTTTCCCCAGTTATCTTCATTGAAATTCAGACCCCACTGAACAGTAAAAAAAAAAAAGTCTCTGTGCCAAAGGATATATAGCCTAAGTAAACCCAACCAACAATAAAGGATCATTACACCCTACAGATGGGGAAACTGTAGTGGAGTTCACTGTAGTAACTTGTTCACAAGAAAACGGGGCGTAAAATTCACTCCTTCACCACCCAATCTCAAGTCACAAGACTGTGCTCCTTCTCAATGCATGTTTTAATTTCTTAATGAGACTTTCAGACTTCACTCCATCAAAATTTGACCTCATTTTTTGTTACTGCTTCTAAACAACTGTTTCCAATTGCTAAATGATACGTTATTCTATTGTTACACTGACCTTTTCTCCTCTAGTTCCTGGAAAGCCCTAAAGGGAACGACAGGTATTTTAATGCTTCTCACTTTCAAGATTACCAAAGAAGCAAGTTCATATCTTGCAGACTTTAAAGTGAAGAAAAAGAATGAAGCACAAGTAATTAATTGCATCTACTTGTGAATGCAAAAGAACGATTATAGCTTCTAAAATGCACTGAAACAGAATTATGAAATATATGAATTAAAGGCAAGACAAATCAGCCCAAAAGCTAGCATGAAAAAGCCAGGTAAAGCCAGCAGATTTGGTATTGCTTTTAAAATTAAAACAAAGGAAATTAAATTGGAATTGAATAAAGCCACAATTAATAATCTAAACTCATTTTTGCAATAATCTTCTTTTCTTTCCCCCTGTGGAACATCCTTAAATTGCATTTAAGTTATTGTCAAAGTGAAGATTACTATAAAGCCGAGTTTCTCTTTAAGAAAAATATAGCAAATAACTGTGTCCAGATCTTCTTCCCATTGCTTTCCTCAAAGGATTATGGCATAAATTTTGTAAATGCAGAAACTGTGTTATAGGCAGTGATGTGCAGGTAATAGACCATTCAGACCAAACTGTGCTTACTATCCAACTGTTTGCATAGTTTTAGCAGAAGACAGAAAAGATCTCCAGACTTATGAGGTGGGTGGAGACCACTGCAGATATGAGGTAATGGTGCAGGTGTACATAGGAACTGCAGTATTCGAGTGGGACAGTTGTGTATGTGCTTTACTTTTAGAATAAATTTTTGCATTACAATAATTTACACCAAAGCATTTTCATGAAAAGCCGAAAACACAGCCAAGCCCAACCAAAACACATAGCCTTGCTTGAGGGAGCACTTACATCTTTAGCTGTATTAGAAAAGCTATATCTTGATAAATGCTTTCCAGCAAATTCATGAGGGAAGCAGCTGTCAGCGGAGCGTTAGAAACCAATGTCTGAAAATGCAGCATTTGGTTAACAAACCTTGGAGCCCATTGGTCCTCTTGTACCTGGCAATCCCATCACACCCAAATCTCCCTTTTCACCCTAAAGGGGTTAATAAAGAGAGTTATTCGTTGTGACTCTCTGATGAGGTCATATCTGAATGTCTGATTGATAATTCAGCTGCTGGGTTTTTTTTTGACAAATACATGAAACAAGCCCGACCTTGCTGTAGCATTGTAGTCAGAGTTCCTGATCGCAATTATATTCTGTCTGAGACCTCATATATTATCTTGTTCTTTTACCTGCATTTCCCTGAGTGTGTAACTTGTGCTTCAGTTTTGGCAGATGCCATTAAAGGACATGCAAGCAAAATTAGCAGCAGAAGTACATCCTTTTCCTATATTGCCTCTCCCAGGCATTCCTTCCATTGAGTTCCAGAAAAGAAAGGTATTTTGTTGCAAGCCTTCATGGCTTGGAGAGACATACTGATTACTTTTATTGTCATTCTGAGATATTATGGGCTTTACAGTGGTTTAGAGACAATAAATCATGTAAAGGCTTTACAATATCCTCTCTGGCTGCTTCCAGCTGATTACATCTAAGGGCAGCCTCTGCAGACATGCAACGGCCCTACCAGCAGAACACAGTTGGCTCTCATTCCTCATACTGGAGAGGATTTTCATGTTGGCTGCTGCCTCAGTAGACATTCAGAAAAATCCTGAAGAAACACAGTAGGAGAAATAAAGATTGGAGCAAGACTGTGTCTGAGAAAGAGAACGGAGACCCAGCCAAAGAAATAGAAAAAAAAACCCAGCTAACTGGCTATTTACAGCAAGAATAAGATGCAATGAATGACTATATTGAAGATGACTATCAGGAGTCTGGGAAGATCAGAGATCAGAAGAAAGGAAGCACAACCTAAGGAAGTGTGCACAGACATCTTCTAAGCTCAATGCAATGGGAGAAAGTAGAAATTTAGAAAGATCAGAAGAAATGAAAGTAGGAACACAGAAGAGAGATGTTGCCTCAGAGGAGACAACAAAAGCATGAGAATGGACATTAAACAGCAAGTAATACACATAGTCTAAGTATAGGAAAAAATATTACTACTGAATGTGAGGGATGCTTCTGGAAGCACAATAAAAAAACTGTAGGCAAAGAAGAAAAATCAAAATTGGAGGGTCTTCATAAATAAAACTAGAGCTTATGTAAAGAAAAGACAAAGTGAATGAGTTTTCTGGCAGCTCTGCTCTCAGTACTTCAGACTGCATGGAAGCAAGGCAGTTACATCTTCCTTCTGCTCTCACTGCTCCCACTGCAGGAAGTCACGGCACACAGTGCTTTTGGGAAGACACCATTTCCCATTTCTCAGTTCAAAGTGAACCTTGGTTCCTTTTTAGTTCACTGACTGAAAAGTCACACTATATGTGTAATACGATGTTCCTCATCTAACACAACCATGAGGAGCTTAAGAGTCTGCTTCACAGGTATGCCTTGAATTTAGAAGTGATCTACTGTTACTCTTGCAGTAACAAAAGCTATGGCATCATGTCCTACGATATGGGGCAGCAACCTTCACGGGGTGAATGAAGAGTCAAAGATTCCCTAGAAATTGCAGTTTCAAAATAAGCGTAGCATGCCATCCTTTTGCCTGACACATGCTGGATTGGATGAAAGCAGGTTAGCTATCTCAAATATCCCAGTAGAAATTTTGTGTACAGTGACTCCTGGGAAGATCTGCATACCTATGTGTAAGGTAAAATTCAGAAAAGAGACATCCTGCAGATTTTTTTTGTAATAAATGCAGATGAAGCAATCACTCTGCAGTAGCAAAGCATGTCCTGGTACTTCTACTGCTGTTGGCTAACAAAACTCACAGGAATGAATGCCTGTTTGTATGGGAGTAAGTTCAAAGAACACTAATCCACGTGTTTTGTAATCCTTCTCCCTTGAAAGCAGCCTGGTATTTTCCCTTTATGCTGTCAAAAATTACATATTCAGGCAAAGAGATCATCAAGAACAGTCATAAGAGAGGGTGACCAGTTTTGAAACACTGGCTCATGTGGTTGTGAGGCACCAGGGGTTGGCAATGAGTCTTCATTACACTTGATTTTCAGTTTACCTGTGACACGTTAGTCAATGTAAGAAGTGCTACAAGGGCTTATGCTGACGGTGCTGTGTAAGGTGCAGGTCTTTGCAGCACAGTGTAAGAAACTGGACAAGCATTGAGTGCCCTCGCACTGCTGCAGCTCCCCAGCCTCCAGCAGAATGTGGTTTAGAGGCTTCCTGAGCAACTCTTGCGTTCAGATCATGATGTTTCGAAGATTATCTCGTATGACATTTGATCTTACCTTCAGCCCCACAGGTCCAGGCCATCCTATTGGTCCTGGCATCCCAGGGACACCCGGGGGACCTGGTCTACCCTTGAACGGAAAACATCGATTACAACAGTTCATGTAACATCATTCCTACACACAGGTCTCCACTGCAGAGAGGAGATATGGAGGAATACAGTATTTTCAGGAAATTAACTGCAAATGCTTCCTTACCTTGTTTTTAATGTAAAAAAGTACTATTTTATATTCATAATATTGTTTATGTTGATTCTACTGGAGGAAAAGTAGACTCACAGAAATACTGAGTTATTCTGATTCAAATAAGTAGATTGGCTACAAAGAAAATCTACATGTAGTCAAAATCATCATCGAAAAAAACTCAGTATCAATAACCTACATCTTCCTCATTTAAATTATGCAACGTAAATCAAAAAGACCTGCATGTAACTATCCATACAAATGCAATTTGCAGTAAGAACAGAACCAAAGCTTTAACTAAGATGTTCCTCTTGTTATTTACTGTTATGCTCATTATGAGCACTCATCCTTGCATACAGTTGCTCTTTAGCAGCTACTATACGACTTCCAGTAACTGCATACATGCAGTTATTTATCTCCTCTAACTACTGCCTGTAAATCACTCTTTGGCTAGCTCCTAAAATGCTGCAGATTAGTGCTGTTCCACTGCTTTATACCACTCGACAATACGAGCCTGGAAATCTGATCACGGCTGTGGAGCCAACAGTGCTCTCCCTTGAGCCAGGCAGCTCTTAGCAGGAATTACACTGTTTTATGGGTTCCATTGAGACCTACCAGTGTTTGTCAGAAGTGTACGTACACCAGTGTTTATGGTTCGTATTCGCTTGATGTGTGACTCTCTCTGAGACATTAATTTTGATAATTTTCATGTAAGTAATATTTTTGTTTACTGTAGGGTGCCTAAAATTTAGATTAAAGCAAAAGATGTTTGTTTATATGTTTCATATTCATTTGAATTACTGATCGGTAGCTGGTGTTAAAATCCCTTGCTTATTATTAGAACAGTATTTCTTTTCCTGGTTAGTGACTACCCCCCACATATCTCTGATTTCATCCTGCATTTCTGTCTTCTTTTAAAATTAATTACATTAAATGGAAGCACTTAGCATCTGAGATAACATATTCTGTTTCATCACACGTAGGGGCACATATTTTTGAAGATATATCATGGCTCATATGTCAGCAAGCACAGGATTATAGTCAGCATATTGCATTGGTGCCAAAGGTCTGAAAGTGTAATCATCAATGGTCACTCCTCCTTCGGGGCTGTTCGGTCGAGCCTGGCCTCTGCTTTGGAGCAGTAAAAAGTTTGATTTGGCTTTGTTGCTGCTGTTTTTTTTTAATCTTTTATGGTAGGTCCTATACTCTGCTTCCCTTATCCATAGAGGCACAGTTCAGGTAGTTTCCCACCCTTTTAATTGTCTGGCTGGAGATGGATGCTCTTACTGACAGTGTACTGAATTAAACCGGCTGTGGCAGCTCTCCAGCCTTGCACCCAGAGCTCCCCACCACACCTCCTGCCTGTCCGTGGGAGCAATGCAAGCAAGCTGAACTTCAGCATCAGCCAATTTACATTCAGCTATTGCCTGTGCTCCTCTCTGACAGCTGCTATGTGTCAAGTGTTGGGCTGTTGGGTGTCTGAAGCAGCACCTTCGTCCATACCTTTCTTCCTGGCCTGCCAATCTCCCCCTGCCAGGGAAAAGAATGTGTTAGTCTCAGAAATTCGATGCAGACCACCACAGCTCGTTAGTCAATGCATTTATAAACAACATTGGGAGTATCTTTGCAATCAGAACTTTGTTTCCAGAGGTAAAATGAGAAGAATTACTTTGGCAGAGCTCCTGGACCTTTCCGGTGCTCTCAGCCCTATGCCTACACTTACCTCCTTGTGAAGTAAAGCATGCAGATACGCCCAGCTTCAGGTGGGCATCGTCATGGTGCAAATGCTTTGTAGGCCTGAAGCCATCACTTAGTATACAGACTGCTTTTAATGTGAGCTGACCCATGCAACCAACACTGTGTGGGAGAGCTCTGCTTCTCACGTCCTCCCAGAGGAGGGGGTGTTTTAAATACTGGGATTAGCAAGAGCACTGACTTGCGCACCCAAGCTCTTACCCATAATGCAGAAACAGATAGCTCTCATGAGAAGTCATCAAAATTATTTTGAGATTGAAAATCAACACTGGAAGATGAAGCTGTAAATTATAGCTTCAAGCCTATCCATAGCTTTACATTCAAATAGAAGCAAATCCCTACATGTACTTATGTCCCACCACTGACTAAACAGACAAGAAAAAAAGTGAATGCAACACCCCCCCTCCAATCTTTTTCCTTGACTCCTCAAAGCCACACCAAGCTCCATAACAACAGGCACTTACTTTCTCCCCTTTTGGTCCCATTATACCAGGAATTCCTTGTGGACCCTAGGGAGAGAAATAAATGCTGTTACTGAACTGTATTGCTAAGAAGGCACTGGCTGGTAGCCTTCCCTCAACCCACAGCCCTGTGGGTGTCAATGGGGTACAGCATGACTCCACAAGGTCAGGGTGTTGAATGTGGTGTTTGAACGTTGCCTCTAAATGCCAGATCTGTGTTACTGCTGAAGGCAGCCTGGGGAGTTGCACCGACATGAGTGCAGGGGCATCTCCTAGATGAAGAAAAGTAGCAACAAAAAGGACCTGGGGCACAGGCAAGATCATTGAATCATAGAATACCCTGAGTTGGAAGGGGCCCACTAGGATCAAGGCGTCCAGCTCCTGGCTCTACACAGGACCACCAAAATCCAAAGTCTATGTCTGAGAGCATTGTCCAAATGTTTCTTGAACTCTGGCAGCTTGGTGCCATGACCACTGCCCTGGGAAGCCTGTTTCAGTGCCCGACCACCCTCTGGCGAAGGACGTTTTCCTAATCCTCAACCTGACCCACCCCTGACACATCTCCATGCTATTAAGATGAGAAGTTATTGGAGTCCTGAAAACTTAGTGACCGCGAGGGCATGGAGACATTGCATCAGCTGGCAGAGGAGGTCAGCCAGAGGGGTGGTACGGGAAATGGTGTAAAGCACTGATGTGAATTGTTTGGCATCCTGAGCAAGACTTTGCAACCCATCTCTTCACTGCTTCCTCTCCTCATCCTTCTTCTTGCCCACTCACTGGAATACTTCTTCCTCACAATGAGAAGGAGACAGAGGCTTTCAGACTTAGGGGCCAGTCATACCTCTGCTGAAGACTTAAAAGCCGCCTTATGGCCTTCTCAGTACCAACGGCATTTTCACTCATTCATCCACACATAGAAAAAAGTTTCATAATTGTAAAATCTACCTTCAAAAATTATTTTGAGTTTTTTTCTGAAACAGATTTTATTTGCCTTTTCATAAAAATAACAAGAGGCCTCCAATGTTTTTTCATTTTATGCATTTTCTTGTGTTTATGGAATGGCCTTTTACACAGGTTAATAGCTAAGAAATGGAAGTACTGTTCTTTGGAATACAGTTGTCATTGCTGTTGTTGTTCAAATATTTTAAAAACAAAACTCACATAATTTGCAATAATTTTGTCTCCTCATGCTTAAACAAATCCCAAGCTTCTAGTTAAATTGCAAATTTAGCTTTGTATTTGTCACTCTCTGCAGCCTCCTGCTGCCTGGTGTCCAGTCCTGATGTAAGCTGTTCAGAGGGAGATATTTGTTTTCTGTGGGTGATTTCAGAAAATATGAACCTGCATTTCCCAGGCAGCATGCAGCTGCCTTTCAAATATAACAAATGACAAATTTTTGAACAACTTTTCTTACTTTCCTGAAATTATAACTGAATGAAGTAAAGTGGCTTTGGGAAGCTGGACATAAATAATAGGCAAAGGATGACATAATCTGAAAGTCATGGTTACAAAAGACAAAAGTCACCTTCGAAGCAGTGATTGATCGAGCTTCATGCATCTGTTTAAGCCCCCAAACAGGACGATATTTCTCTCTCTCAAGTGAGGCTTATTCCCCTTTCAGAAGATTTCTTAATCCAGGGAGACCTTAAATCTCAGCTTAGAAAAAGAAATTAATCAGCAAAAGTGTTCTTTCTAGAGAGTTTCAGTCCACAGACCCCCTTTTGCTTCTGAGTGACTGAGGAAAATCCCACGAGCCATCATGCAAGGAGCATCAGGTTCACCATACAAGCCGCTCACTTCAGGTTTGGATCCTGGCTGTCTTATACTGTGCAAATCGTGATGCAAATTGTACATGAGCAGGAGCAAACCGTATCCTCAAATGCAAATTACTCCAACTATTTTAGTTGATAGAGTTGTTTTAGGCTCGTAACAGCATAAATCAGAGCGCTGTCAATTATAGTCAGAATGAAATTTTATCTTCTTTTTTTCATTTTCTGTTACGTTACACATGGGAAGAATTACATGTGGAATCATATCATTACAAATTTAGTTCTCCTTATTATGACAAATTCATGTATTTAGAGCAGAAAGCAATTCAGAAATAATTCTTAGATTTTTTTAGTAACAGTAACATTTATTTTCCTGTGACCATTGCTGTAAGAGTATTGTCCAGAGGACTGCTGGCTCTAACATTGTCCTTCTATAAAAACACAGTCCCACAATATATAATTAAAAATTCCAAAGCCATGTTACACCCATCCTACTGTCTGTGCTTGTGATACAATCTGTTGGCCTATTCTATTTAAAAATATTCTCGGAGGGATCACAGATAATTCATTTGTGAGGCTGATTATTATTTATAGCAGTGGACCTTGTAGAACAGTAGAACTGATACTACTGTTCTTCCACATTAAGTCAGAGAGAGGATGAAGAGGATTTCTTCAAAAAGAAAAGTCTGGTGAAGACTGAAAATCTAACAGCTTCTTCCACGTGTGCTGCAGCTCTAGGTGGAGGCCAGCCACACTGCAGGACTGCCCCATAGCACAGGGAAGACTTTTGTCAACACAAGGCAGGACAAACATTTGTTTTACCATCACTTCTCTGTGCGTCTCCTAATTCACATGCTAAATAACTTTCTCTTTTGTTATATTTCTCATTGGAGGGTACGAACTGGAACAGAAAGACAGATGGGTAGCATTCTCCACAATTCAGAGACATTTACAGAAAACTCTCCTCTAGAAGTAGAGCATTTCCTCAGAAGATTTCTGACCTCCTGTACTAAATGTACAAACTGTAGAAAATGAAAGAAGAGTTCAAAGGGGCTGGCCCAAGGCTACTCAGAAAGCCAGAGGCAGAGACCTTGCAGGTCAAGCTGGAAGACCCCACATCTCCTGGGCCCCATCTCATTGCCCTTCCCAAAGCTCCTCCTTGTCTCTGCTCTGCACTGTAGGTATTTGCCTTCTCAGGGATGCACTCCACAAACCTTCAAGTTCATTGCACCTCTTGTGCATCAACTCCGAAGGCTCTTTCTCCTCATTTAACAAGAGTCTAAAGCAAGCAAACCAACAAAAAGCCTCAGAAGGAGGCAACGGCACGTCCAGTGTTTTTCATGGATGTTATGCACTGTAAAACTCCATGAAAATGAAGGTTGAACCTGAAACTTGGAATATGAAGGGCAGGGATGAGGATAAAAAGCCTATGTGATTTATTCATAGTTGTGTCAAAAGGAAATAAAGCCAGAGTTTGATATGCTTATTAAGCCATAAAAGGCATTTGCAGAAAACATTTAACAGCATTGTTAGGACCTTGGAGCAATGAGAGAGTGCCATGGCTTGTTCACAAATGCTTCACTCACCTGGGGGCCAGGAGGCCCTGCAGAGCAATGTGACTCGGGCAGAGAGAAAGCCTGTGTTGTCTGGAGCTCTTCACACAACTCCTTCATGTCCAGATCAAGCAGCCTCTACATGAGATAAAACGTGAGTGAGCACTCACAGAGAACAGAGAGAAATAAATACACAAACAAACAGCCACTACAGCCTGAAGAGCACTTATTCACTGCCTTACAGAGACGCCTATGATTGTCACAAGGTTATCTTCACGGATGCTTCAACATTATCACTTCAGCATAGTGTCCTGTCCCACATTTCCTCCTCCTTTTCCAGGCACGCGCTGCAGCCAGGATATCATGTCCCCCTGAGCCAGCGTGGGACCCAGGGCTATTCTTAGCCTTGACCCTGCTCCCTCCATCACGCTCTACAAGTGGCAGCTCCTCTCCAAAAATAGCAGCTTTGCTCTAATAATACCGGCTGCACTCAGCAGGGGTATGGGCAGCCTGAACTTCGCTCCAGTAGATATCAATCAGGCGTTCATTCACTGCCGACCACAGCCAATTCCCTTAAATATCGATGGATCCCTCATCTTCTGACTTTAAAATTAGGCTTGCATGGGTAAAGTGGCCTGTTTATGTGGCAGAAACATTGGGTTAACAAAAATGCTCTTCATCTTCCAAGTAAAAAGCCATTTTCCAGAAAAATTCCGACTAGAAACTCCAAAGCCCAGTGAATTCGCATAGCTCCACTTCCCTAGTTACCACTTAATTTTATGTTGTGGATTTTTTTGTTTGTTTGTTTGTTTTTATGGTGAGATGGGCCAGAGATGGTTTTATATTCAGATTACTCTCTGGAATACTTGGGGGAACCTCTGGTCCTGATCTCAACCTCACCCTCACTGAGGGGCCTGCAGCAGTGCACGATGTTTCCTAAGGGGATCTTGTCTCTGGGTCTCCTTACCTAGGAAACCAAGGCACAGGCAAGAGTGGGCAAGGAAGGAAGGAGATGAGAAAGGGAAGGCAACAAAATTTGGGGTTGGAGGAATAATACACTGAGCTCAACTCCAATCTCTTTGAAGACAGTGGGGGATTTTATGCTATATTTTTTCTTGGATTAGTTCTCACTAGAAGTTTTTCTAATCACTATTTACATAATTCTTGCAATAATTGCTATATTTGCATATAATAAATGAATAGTAGAGTAAAGAAATAAGAATTACTAGGTAGGTGGAAAAATTGTTGTGTTTGTTAGGATGGAAAACATATTGGAGGTAACAGACCCTGGCAATAAGTGCAAGTGGACAAACTGCTATATCATACACCCACTGTATACCATATGCTGCATATGTTAACATGTATGTGTGGATACATACGACATAGAATAGGAATGTACATATGTGTGTGAGTGAAAACTTACACAACTACACAGCTACTCAAACACATCTGTCTTCCTGCAAAATGGTGGGAATAGATTCCACAGAAGGATTTCAGGAGCTTGATCTCACTAGGGCAAACGTGATGCAAAATAGGACACCTGTATAACATAGACCCCAACATCATGGTGTAGGATGGGAAATTGCCTTTCTGATCTTGGTTTATTGCATTTACTTTTTACTCAGTTCAGGATTGCCTTGCTCTGGGAAAGTAACAGAGCCCTAAGACCACAGCGAAATGTGTTTGCTGAGTGACACCGTGAAGAGGATGCTTCAGGCTTTGTCACACATCAAAAGTCATGTAGGAAGAAGGGGAGGGCCCCTGGGCCACACTTACGGAGCTCCAGCCGTGCCTGAAGTGTGGTGGTGGGAACAGGGGCGGCGGCGGCGGTGGGGGGAGGAGGCAGCAGGCTCTGCGGGTCGGCTGTTTCTTCTGTTCCAAACAAGGGAGATCTGTTCAATACAAACACTCATCCGTTGTTTTGAACAACACAAGTATTTCTTACAGAATAAGGTGAGCTTCCATTCCATGTCTTGTGTCTGTCGTAGCACTGCAATTCAAGCACGAATTTCAGAATCCATGTGGTCCCTCTAGTCTATAAAGTCCTTCAAAAGCTGAAGGCTATGCTGGGCCTAAAGCTCTTAACATGGCTACGACACAGTCTAATTTTGAAATATATCAGATAGCCAGTGTTAGAAAACAGATTGAAATGTATATTTCTCTCTCCTTCTCTTTCTCTTTTCTATTGCAAAAGTGTATTAGAAATGCCATCTTCTTCAGGGAACCAAGTGCAGCAAATTTTTTTTTGTGTCTGTTGGCCTTTCTGCTGGCCACTGGCAGCCAGCAACGGGTGTCTGTGAAGTGAGGGGTGGCAGGGAGCCAGACACAGTAGGAGGAAAAGGCTATGGTGAAGTCTGGTATTAATAGAAAATCTCCAAATTAAGTTTCTAGGAAGACAAACTTGGCAAAATTGCTAGATTTGTGTGCAAATCAGTTGCAGGCTAGTTTTTAGTCATATCTCAAAAGAGGCAGATCTCTCTAAGGGATGGGGATAATTCTGGGTTTTCAAATGTCTCAGGAAACGTTACATCAGATTCCACAACAGCATTTCCCCCAGGCCTGATGCACAGAAAACAGCTGCCCAGATGAGCGTGGATGTTAAAACCTCAGAGTGGCTGCCCACGCAGCAGCGCAGGTGTTTTGTCACGAGGCGTTCTGGTTTTGTCTCAGTAAGAGACTCACGGGCTATGTCAGCGGGTCGCTGCTGGTGTGCAGCTACCTGCAAGCAGGAGCCACTTGTAATCAGTTCCCCCGATGTCAGGTTACACCAGACCTTGCCTGTACAGACAATCTAGGCACGGGGCCCAAGTGCATTTCGCAAACTCCATTTCAATTACCTTTCCCAAGAAGAATATTTTCATAAAGTGTCATTTCTTTCCTTTCTCCAGAAAAGGAAACACCAAAGATTTGTGTTCATATTATGCAGATCTTTTTCTCTAACAAAACACTATTTGAGCTGATACCTTTGAGAGGTGTCAACTGAAGCCTGAAAGGCTCCACAGTGAAGACTCTTCCTGAACTGTGAACTCAACAGAAAGCTCCAGTTCACACTCACAATAAAATACAGAGTTAAACTCTGTACTGTCTTACCCTGAGTTCGGTTACTGTTACACAGCTGTAACGAAGGTCTTCAATGTTAAGCACACGTACTTCTGTGGTTATCTTACTTTCAGGACTGTATTTGAACATATTGCATTGGGACTAAATTGCATATTGGTATAGAAATGGGCAGTTTGTAATTTAAAAAGATATAAAATTTGATTATGGTATTATTTTTAGTCAACACTGCAACATCACACTGTTTCTTAGTAATACCTTATTCCACGATCTAGCTCAATTTCAGTAAGTTTGTTATCATTCAACATGAGTAAGAATTTCAAAGCTGGTCTGGTAGGGCTTCGTAGCTGAACGATCACTAACAGCCACTGCAGAGAAAGGTTGCATTGCTGCAGTTGTACTGCTACTTAAAAAAGTAAAAAATAAATCAGGAGATTTAGAATTTTGTTCTTTAAACATTTTGCAAGGATAAGATTAAATGTAGATGTACACCTATAGTTTTAACAGCATACTCATCATGTCCTCATGAGTAAAGTCAAGTTTCGCGTTATAAAATATTGGGATTTTCCTTTTTTTGGAAGCTGAGTCTGAAATTCTTTGGAACGTTTTTTATTATGAAAACCACTGTAATTAAAAAAGTTGGTAGCAAAAGAGCCATTGGTTTCAGCCTTCATAGTCTCATTCTAATACGACTGTACCACAAGTTAGGGTGAAACCCAATCAGCTTTGCTGCTACACAATGTGATTGCATGTACTGATCTCATATGCAAAAAAAACCACTTAAAAGAATATGCAATTACTATTACTACTGTATAATCTAAATATCAATCATACAACAATGCAGGTAGCTAATATTTCAGGTCATGACTATGTTCTGGAAGTTGTGTTTGTAACACAAAAATTTAAGAAACAGATGATCCTAGACCCAAGGACCTCCCACACTCGAGTATGACAGCTGGATACAACAGAAGCAGGAGCAAAAAACGAGAGACTCACAGAGTGCCTATTGGTATAAATACTATAATATGATCTTCCAATCAACATTGCATTTCATTTTTTAACTGCAGTAGGTCCAGGAAGTAAAGCCACTACAGTGTAGGCTTGTCTCGTATCACAGGAAGATCACCTTGCTTGGCCTGCAGGCTCTAAGCAAATGCAATACATATCATCAGGCTCCAGGCTACCTTTGTTTGCTAAATACAGCTTCATAACACTCTGGTCCCCATCAGTGGAAAAAATCTCAGCCCAAGAATAGGGCTGTCAGTTTTCAGTGAAATGTGAAGACCCTGCCTACACAGAGAGTTTGTTTATACATCTCATATGGAAACTGCCCTTCCAACATTTTCGATACCAAAGAAAGCATTCAATAAGAGAAGGAAGATAAAATGGAACACTCCTTATTGGGCTTGTCCAAACAGCAGTTGTTTTCAGAGAGCATAAAATTTGAAACAGTCAGCTTTAAAATAGAAACATCAATTAAATTTAAAATAGAAACATCTATACAAAAAGAAACACCTTAACATTTTCAAACTCAAATTATTTTTACTGTCCAGATGATATTTAAGACACTGTATCAATCTAGAGGTATAGGGGTAGTGGTTGCTTCAAGAAATAATGTATTTTAGATAGCCTGTTGCACTGTTTCTCTTTGTTCTTGTGGGCTGCTTGCTTTTGGTACTAGCTGAAGTCAAGAGCTGTGATGTGAGATGGTCCAAGGCAGAGCCGGAGAGAAGGAGAGAGGCCTTCCCCAGGCAGTGTCCCCCAGAGCAGGGACACTGACAGGTACAATGTCCCTGAGCTTGCATTGAGCCGATCCTAGAGCTGACCTAACAATGCCAACCCCTCCGGCTGCAATAGAGGTACCAGAGAGAAGTGCTGTTCAGGGTAGATTTACAGCATTTCATTACAAAATACCCTATGCAAACTATGAAAGTGACTTCTGTGCTAAAACCATACAGTGGTAGGCTAGTTGGATCGATGACAACGGCAGGAGAGAAGGGCATGGCATGAAAAGGATATTTAGCACGTGTTTCCCTTCCTATTTGCAACCACATTCACCCTGCAAGCCCCGACCAGAAGCCAAGCTGCTTCCCAGAGCTGTGTCCCCAGCAGCAGCGCTGGTGGCCTGCTGGGCTCCTGGCTGACAGGGCCTGCCCGGCCTCTGCTCGCTGACACCCTGCCACAGGTGCTTCCCCACTTGGATGGCGGTCAGAATTAATAATAACCGAGCTGGGCAGATGGGTTAGTTAATGAGTGTGGGCTTGTCCGGCTGAAACTGAGACTTCCATCTGCTTTGTTGCCATTCATTCAGGCTCCCCTCGTCTGCCTTGCAAGGACAGTAGCTAGCCACAGGCAGCGGCCATCGGGTGCCATCCTGTGTATCTACCATAAGATGACCATGGCACGTCTTCCCTTTGAAATCAGGAAAGTTGAAGAACTTGTGAAAACTGCCCATTCCCAGGGCAGGGAGCAGCACAAGGAGGTGAGGGTGAAGGTGGGTGGGTAGAGCTGGGGTTCACATCTGGAGCTGGGCCAGACAGCTGTGTTCAGGAATAGGCTGCCTCTCTCAGTGTCCTTGTGAACTTAAGCCTTATGGCCTAAATATAGTCTTTCCTATGTACCAGGTGATGTAAATATACCAAGGAAACACAGCAAGTCTACAGCTTATACACTGATGGCAGTGCTGGGGAGGTGGTGACCCAGCAGGAGCTACAGGATGGAGATATTTCCCCATCCCTCTGATGGAAAATGAGAAACTGGTAAATGAAAAACTGAAACTCTGGCAACTGGTGGAAATATGAAAAAACTCTGAATACTTCAGAAACCCTGTTTCTAATACCCATTGTGGCCACCAGCTGTGGCAGAAGTTACATGCACCTCACCACCTGGCACACTGACAGAAGCTGTCATAATAAACAAATGCATAGAGATGTTTAAAATGAGCTGGTGCTCAAAAAACCTTGCAGATAGCACAAATCCTGGCATGCTGCCTAGTCAGTATTTACTCAGACAGAGGAGCAGGAGTTCTCTGTCCTCACCCCCACCCGAGACAGAGCTCACGGCCCCAGTGCCTCCCCCCTGTGCTTGTCTTCCCAAGCAGCCTCTAGCAGCTGCCAGTGGCTGCCTCTTGGCAGGCCAGTGCCAGAAAAAGCTGCAGAAATGGCAAGGCTCACATGAGATTTCTGCAGAAGTGGCATTTTACTCCTGGTATGCACATCCTTCAGACAGTTCCTGTGTGTGTATGAACTTGTATGAGGGCAATGCATATGCCTAAAGATTATAAGCTGTTCTCTCATAAGCATTACAGAAGGAAAATCCTGAGATTAGCACCAGAAGAGGAGAGAAATATTTTCCTGGGTTGCCTCCGTATTCCAGTTCCACAAGAACACAAAATTTCCAATAAAATCCACAGGGTGGAATACTTCACTTTCATTTACAAAATGGATTTCTAAAACAAACTCTTAGAGCTCTTCTGTATGGGTTTACTTCTATTGGCTTCCATTTGCAGAGGTCCAGGGCGCTAAGCACTGCTCAGAGATGCTGACAGCTGTGTGTGCTCCCCTTCCATGCATGAGAAGCTGAGGCACGGAGATGTTAAGCAACTTCCCCAAGGTCATGGATGACTCAATAACAGAACCAGAATGAGAGTTTGAGTCTTGTAAATCACAATACCTCAACCAGGTCATTTTATGAACCAGATTATAAAACTCAATTTCTTGTCACACTAGAGAGATGTTACAAATACACTGACTATTAAAGCCTGAGAGCTTAGTACCACCCCTAGAAGAGCCTGAAGTCCTAAAGCTTTATGCAAGATGGCTGCTGTGCCAGCCTCAAGACTTCTGCCTGAAACACTGCCACACATTTCTCTCCCACTTTATCTGTGAGGTTAGTAGCAACAGAACAGACACACCAATGCCAACCCTCTCCAACTCCAAGATGGCAATCTGTCAGGGCTGGCACGGACCAGATGTGCGCTTGACTTTGATTTTGGTCCCCTGTGTGCTCAGACAGTCCCAGATAATCCATCTGGGGACATGAGGGTTGATGTACACTCTGAAAGGCACTGGAAAAATGCCTTCAAAATCCTGTTAGAAACTTTGATACGAGGGACTAAATTAATTTCTTGTGACTGCCTCACAGCAACAGACTCACAGCCCAGCTGACTTTCTTCTCTGGCCTTTCACAATGAAATAGCTATGGATTGACTTGGTATGGCAAAAAGTCACAGCTTTGTAGGCTGAAGAAGCTAAAAATGTCCATTGACACTTTTCCCTGGGCAGAAGAAAACTGAAACTGCAGCCCTGCCTTCTTTAGGTCAAGCATCGCCATTCACTTGTGTGCATGCCTGGATGCATGTGTTTATGCACAAACTGGCAAAAATGGATAACAGCTGCTTTTCTCTTTTCCCCCACACTGTCAGTCCTTTTTTGCAATTTTCCCATATCCATCTTCTCCCTACATCCATCTTTTCCCCATGTCCGTCTTCTCATCCCAAACACCCTTTCCCCATTACAGCTGTGCGCATGCAAAGAGTGCTCCCCTGATGTCCTTTCCATTAGAGAGAAGATTCCTTGGAGATGAGAAGGGAAGAAGGAAAACATCTAGGACAGTTTCTGCGAATTCCTGTGGACTTTTACTCCCTCTCCTATCCCTAATCTTCCTCAAAGAACTCCCCCTGGGGCTGAAGGGCTTTTCCTATTTCCTTCTACCTACCACACTACAGCAGCACTACTACTACTAGGTTAGCCTCCCATTATAAAAATTGCACTTATCTGTAACACATTCAACAAATCTTCCATTTTAGCCATTACTCTATAAATTTCCCTTCTTTGTGCATGTGTCCCACCCCTGTGACTTCCAGGCTGTCCCTGTGTGCCCAGCAAGCTCCCCTAGATGTGTCTTGAGCCCTTGTTGTGTTACAGCTGAACCAAGAGTTAAATACTGCCTATCCTGATTACAAACTTCCTCCTGCACAAACACAGATGGTATTTTTCTGTAGATTTAACTAGGACAACAGTTTCCCTTCAGCAGCTGTAGCTCCCATTGCGCTGCTGGTGCTCCTACGTCAACAACAGCCCACCCATGGCTGCCACTGTGTCCAACACAAAATGGGCTTTGAAAACCAGGGAGGCTAAAACGCACGGTCATGGGCTGTTCCCTTTGTAGGTACGGGGTAATACTGAAATAAAGTGCCTGCAGTGGGAGCCAAGGCCTTCCAGCCCGCGAGGCGCGGGCGGTGCCGTGCTCGGCCCGGCAGTGACACGGCGTGGACAGGCCCTGGCACCGGCGGGGATCTCCGCGCAGCTGCAGTGTTGTTGTCAGCTGGCGTTCCCTTTTGGCCTGCTCCCTGCCTCTCAGAAATGTGCACATTATGGAAGTGTCTTCAGATCTGTTACAGCTTCCTCTGCTGGGAAGCCAAGTAAGCACCGTGCCAGCTCCTGTGCTGACATCTGCCCCTGGTGGCAGAACTTGTTCACCACAAACAAGTCTGGGGCGACATCTCCAGAGGAACTTTCACAGCCTGAAGCCAGACACCTGCCTCACTTGTAACACAGAGCCTATCCCAGGAAAATAAAATGATGGCTGGTGGCTAGTCCCATCTGCCAGGAGTCCAGGTTCTGCATTTCAGCATGCTCAGCAGCTCACCACTAGGAGTCAGCTGCACTGACCTTTATATTAAACCAGGGGGAAACGGGAACACCCGGTCCTTTGACCTGGTCATCTGCATTTCCTGGAGTAAATGAGAGTTCATGATACTCATCCTAAGCAGCATATAACTAAGTCCTTTCCTTTCATTTGCATTATAACCAACTAACTTTTTTGATGTGTGTTTTTCTTTCAGTAACTCAGATTCAAAGAGGTTGTGCCCTGTGAAATAGGGAGCTCCCTTTCTTTGGGAAATCAGGTATAATGGGAGAAAGGCAGAGAAAGCATTAGGAATACTGCCAGTAACTCTCAGTCCCATTTCATTCCTTTAAATTTAATCAAACATACTTTTTTCATATGGCTTTGCATCAATATTTATCACAGGAAAAAATTCAATCAAGTGATACATTCACATGATGCACAAAAGGAGGTGTGCATCAGAAGAAGCATTGAGATGCTGCTTTTCTCCAGCTCCTGGGGGTATCTTAGATACCTCCCATCTCCACGTAAAGCCCCAGAAACCTTTGGCCTCGGTGAGCAGAAGAAGGGAGAGTGAGCGGAAGAGAGACTTTCTGCTACCTAAATTTAGAAGGCAGCGTCCTCCAGTCTGGTTCTTACAAAAAGCAGAGGGGTCCACTTAGCCCTGCTGAAAATGAGTATAAAATTCACACCTAGCTTTCGTTGTGTGATTGCAACAGTGGAGGCACTCAGACATCCTGCTCAAGTGCACTGTGCAGGAACCTCAGCAGAGCAGAGCTCTGAAAAATAATAAAGGACATTATAAACATGGTGATATGACAGATACGACAGCTTACTCCAAAAAGAAGCCTCCTGCCTCCAGGGAGGCTTCGCTGTCATGCTGAACCACAGCCATGTGCTTAGGCATGTTATAATGTTATAAAGTCAATCCCTGAAGCATTTTCCCTGAAATGATGCTTCAGCACCAGGAGAATCACTGTTAGGTGCTGACATGGCATTCTAAATACTTCTAGGAACTTTGATGCACTGTTGCTTGAGGCTGATGGGACTATAACGTGCAGTTGGCAGCAAAACAGAAAATTATGCAGATTATTATTCTTTCCCTAGTTATTCTACATATACGTTCCCCTCTACAAGTTGTTTATCTCTGCTTTATAGTTACTGCCTTGTGCCTGCAAATGCTTTTATTTCAGACCTCTTGCTACAGAAAGATGTGTAAGAACAGAAATAAAAGTAGTTTTAGTCCAGAGGTGTTCAGGCATATCTGGAAAACAGTCACATATATTCTTCCAGTTGTAGGAAAGACAAGGGATTGTTGAAGAACATCCTCACTGTTAATTGTGATTAGAGTCTGCAAGTTTGCTGAAATCCATTCTTTAAATGCAAAATTCCATCCTGCTGCCAGATTCCAATAATTGAATCAATTGACAGTCCCAGAAGATTTGAGAAACCATTAAAATGACTGAGAATTTAAATGGAATTAATTCACCTACTGTATGCACTGTGAGATTTCTACTAGAAAATAGAGAATTTGCTTTTTCCTTAGACATTTCATCAATTGCAGAAGGAATTTTGTTTTTCCTTGCAAGATTTTTCATACCAAATAGAGAATTCCTTGTCCTGATTAGCAAGCAATAGTTGGCACTCAGGTGTGTAACTGCTCACCAAAGTACAGCTCACCCAGCCCTGGGGCTGTGACACGATGACCAAATCCACTAGACATTATTTCACCATATATTACCACGAAAACATTTACCACAGGTCTGTGACAGAGCCCTAAACCAGTAGCTGACAGCTGATGGGGACAGAGGAGGACAGGGCAGTGGGCAGGCAAGCCCTGGGGGCTGCAACGCAGAAAACAGCTGGCTATGAGGAGCAGAGCCTGGCAACAGCCCGTACCAAGGGCTGTGGGCACACACTACTGCTGTCTGAAAGATATGCGGGCAGAAAACCAGCCTGCCAGTCTCAGGCACTCTCTTCTTTGACGCTATACCACCCTGAGCATTAAACCCTTACACGTGGCACTGCTGCTGTAAAACACTCCCTCTCACTGTGCAGTTGATGTTATTCTGTCCCAGCTTTTCTACCAGTACAGATTTAGGGACTCACGGAGTTTTTGTAGCTCCTTGCTACCACAGCTGAGTTGCTGATGAAATATAAATGTACTCTTTTTCCCCAGAGGACCAGTGCTGACAACACCAGGCTATGCATTTCCCTTCTACTGCATATTTCCTCGTCTACCACATTGCCAATAGGGAAATGAGCTTTCCCTCCTGGAGGGACCTATTTCCCACACTGTTAATTTTTAAGATGACAACAATTTAAATGTCTTCTCTAGGCACACAAATGTACTCCAGGGGAGAAAATGACTGCATGGGAAAGGCCAGGCCACACGAGCAATGGAAAACTGAACTTCGTGTTTGTCTGGCTGGAATCTCCTTGTTTCAAGGCAATGGAAAGCCCTTCAGAACAGTTTTTGAGGTCTAATAACTTACATATCGTTGCAAGGCCATTTGGAACTTATCAGAGAAAATAAGCTTTGATGGTTTCTGTACCTCAGCATTAATTAATATCAACCTTGTGGAAAAATCATATCCGACAGAATAGAAATGATTACAAATGAAAATGCTTTTTAGCATCCCAGAGAACTTAACAGAAAAAAAAAAAAAACACATTAGTTCCTAGAGGTTTGAAAGACTGATTGAATTGTTTTTCAAGGGATATATTTCTTCAAGCATTAGGTTCTCTAGATGTTATCTTAAAAGCTATCTGAAATGACTGCAGAACTCTAATGGCTGCGTTATTAAATGCTATAGGGCTTTTCCCCAAAGGATAACTGCACTACTTTTCAGCCCTCAGAATGTTATTATGTGAATGAGAATATTTCTAAATGAATGGATTGTTCAGCCATGGGGGGTGAAACGCAACCTGTTAGTTCTGCACATTTCAAAAGGTTTTCTTGAAAAAAAAAAACATAGGTGAAATCACTCTTACCATTACTATTTTTTAGTCCAGAAATCTGTTATCCTGATCACTGTTCTCCCCTAAATGCCTTGAGAGTAAACCTCCTGGCTGTGGTCACACCAGAGACGTGAGAGAGAGGGAGAGAGAAGGACTGTGTGTCTTTAAGTCCATGTCTAAGGCTGATCTTATGTACAGCCTCGGAACTTTTGGGGGCTGTCTTGATGTCAGAAACCCACAGAGGATCTGAAGGCAGAACTGACCTCTACCCACAAATCTCACCTGAACCACCCAAATCTGACACCAAAGGAATCTTAGGATTTTAGTTAGAGGCATCTTTTGGTTAGAAGTGACCTGCCATAACATGGTGAGAGTTCCCCCAAGCGGAGACGGAGTCTGAGTTCTTGTCAACCTTCCCTTCCTTCGCACAGAACGTGGGTAGAGGAGAGTCCCGCTGACCCAACTGTAAAACTTATTAAGTGGGATTTCCAGCGCCCTGGCTCAGCTGACAACTAATTTGTTTTGCCTTTGCCTAGCAGGGATTTTCCATGCAGTGGACTCTTGTTTGCTATGTAAGCCATCCGAGTATTTGTTGGTGTCATAGCCAGAGCCAGATGATGTTTGCTCTGCTAACATCCAGTCGGGCTCCAGCAGCACCCATTGAGCTCAGGGCTTTATTTATAGAATCAGATATACATTGAGATTCATTTTCTTTCCCTTGCTGTAATCTACCTAAGTTCATCCAAAATAGAAAGAACCATGCAGACATGCAAGCAGCACACTAATTGGGCCAGGTCCTCCAGTGGCATGGGTTAGCCCAGCACCGAGCCAATGGAAAAAAAAAGCATTTTACCTCGGCTGAGGCTCTCATCTGTTATTTCTCACAGGAAAGAGAAGGGTATAAAACCAGAAACAATAAAGCAAAAAGCAAAACCCACCCAGCAAGAAATCCGCCCCAGCATGTGGCAGAACAGCTCTGCAGTGCAAAATTCCTTCACCCAGATCTGCACCGCTAGCGAGGTGCTACTTTCTCCTGTGCTCCCCTTCATTGGAGCAGCGCGCAGAGAGGTCCCAAGGAGGCAAAGCAATGAGATGTAAAGCAATTTACCTGCTGGGAGTGAGAAGGCACTGTCAGCGCAGGGAGACTGCGAGAAGGCAAAGCAGGAGAGCAGCTGCAGGTAAAGTCCCCAGGCAGCGGGGCTGAGGGCGGACATGCTGCCTGCTGCAGGGACAGCAGCCCCCGGGCGCGAAGAGCTTCAGGGCTCTGCCTCTGCCTCGCTGCTCGCTTCCTCTGCGTGTGCGGCTGTGTGGCTGCGTGTGTGCACGGCTCTCGCCCGCTCCCTCTCTCGCCGTGCCTTGAGGAAGAAAGAATGCCAACCATTTCCCATTAAATCTTCTCCTTACACTAGGCAGGGTTATATTTAACTCCCATGCTGGATCAGTTGCCCCCATTGTGGATGCTGGCTGCTAAAACAGTGGNGGTACTTTGGGAGATAATAATAACGAGCAGCAAAGGGAGAGACTACAAACTGGACTGTAAAGAGCATCCTTTGGGGCCAGCAACCAGACACAGATGTCGGGAGGGATAAAATCCCTGAATGGTCATCTCCTACAGGTCACTAATTGCCTTAATGAGAGAAATGAGCAGTGACCTGACGTGTTTATGGCTGGCGGTGCGTTGCATTCACTCACATGCTGTGTCCGGCTGAGGGATGCCACTGAGGCTACGCAGCCAGAGAGGATTGTTATTTGGGATTTTGGTGAAAAAACAGCATCCCTGCTCGTGGCGCTGACATTTGGGTGTTGTGCGACTGCAGGGAGCTCACTGACAGGGTACAACAGGTGGGAGAAACAACACGTGTGCCATTAAGGGGCGACTGAAACACAGCCAGCCCCGGGGTGGCGGCAGCACCGCTGGGGGAAAACAAACATCAAGCTTTCCGAAAAGCACTGGGTGCCCTTGTCACCTGCACAGAAGGTTGGTGTCTCTGCATCTCATGCCACCTGGCAGGGCTTTGCAAATGACCTTTTGTTGTAAGAATAACTAGCATGGGCATCCCCCACACGTTCCCTTTCTCCTTGTGATCTGACAGCGGCTCCCATTAAAAACACAGGTACTCCTTTGGTGTGAAAACCACCACTACTCCCACCCTCCCAGATGGAGATGTTCATTGCCCACTGCTTAGTTTTCCTCTAGAGATGAACAGGAGAATCTTGTGGATTAGTTACAGAATTAATTTTCTGTTTTCATTTGAGCAAAGTACTCACCAACAGGGAAAATGATGTGTCCCCCCGGCGTTAACTCCTACTCAGCGCACCACTAAAGGGCAAAACCACGTATTTGCACAGTTCTAGCTGAACTTACTTTCAAGACATTTCAAACATACTAACAAAATATTTCTAAATGTAGTGGTGTGAGAGGAGCAATCCATCTGTCATGCATTTCTGTGCTTAAAGGACATGCTTAATATAACAATAATGCTTTCTAAAATCTCTTTCCAGCACCGCAATGCTTTGGGTAACTGAATTTATTTTTTTAATTTAACCTGTTTTATTCCACTGACTGTTACTTTTGAGTATTTGATATTTTTCATGATGACGTTAGCTTGGCCCCTTTCTTCTTCTACCAATGTGACAATGGATTATGTGCCATTGGCTCCCTCTCAGAGGGAAAGGCATAGTCCTTGCAAAGCTTATTAGAACATGCCCTAAGTACATTAAAAAAATATCCAGCTGTCTGATTATAAGATAAGCAGTGGACAACTGTGGACAATCCCACACTAGCAGCCTTCATGAACATTGGAAAAAAAAAAAATCCTTGAAAGTTAAAATGTCATGATTTTATCAGAAGATTCTCTGCTGACAATATCTGACCAACTCAACACTTTGCCAAAGCAATGACTGAATAATTTCAAACCCTCCTGAAATCTTCTTGCAGTCTTTTAGAAATGTAAAACTTTGTAGAAATTTGTAGTACAAAATGCACTGTTTGATGAGGAAATTAATGAATCCAACAAGAATGCGAAGAACCAAGATCAGACAACAGGACAGATATTTTTACCATCTTCCACCACCCTGTTATCAACTTGAGTTCTTGGTTCTCTGAACTAGAATAGAAATACATGATCAAGCAAAAAATGCAACAATATCCTGCTTGAAGAGCAGCGCAGGGGATTCTATCACAAACCACATCCACCCTTGTGACTGCTCAGAATAAGGTAGGGACTCGCAAGGGCGAGTGCTCTACTGGGGATGGCCAGAAGTGATACGGAAAGCCAGGGCTGCTGTTGAGCTCCAAAGAAGCACAGCCAGCTTTGCAGTCAATTTTTTTTATTAGAAACTTTTGGTGCCTCTTTTCTTCAGTGTGGAACCCTGATTGAAAACGGATGTTACGTCAGTGCTCTCCTTTCTTTTGGCTTAAGATCTCCACCACTCCACCAGTCTGAGGCTGCTTGCCTCAAACTGGCTCAGCCAATGCAAGAGTTTCTTCCGTAGACACATGCTGTCCTGAGGCAAACACTCCATCAAGAGAACCCGAGAGGACACGATGTTCAGATCTATACTTGAGGAGATCTCTTCATTGTGCTGTAGCTCACCAGGTTGTTAGTTTTTAGTGGAACCACCATCAGCTCAACAGAGAGAAGAGCCGTTGCTGCAGGTCAGCAAGGCAGGCCCCATCAGGGTGCAGGTGCTGGTCTTTGTTTGCTTTGGTTCTAAGGCATCAGCCTCACTGCTGATGGTTTCAGCAGAAGAATGAAGTCCATTGGAATAAAAGAGAGAGCGGCTGTTGGCTTTTTGCTTTTGACTTAGCCAAGTGGCCATGTACATGATAAATGCTCCATGTTAAGTGGCAGTCCTCACTAGACAAGGGCGCACACCTGGTTACAGGGCTGCTTTCTGGTCTCTGTGGCATTGGCTCATGTGACAGAGACGATCCTGAGGAGGGGAAGTGTCACATAGCAGCGAGCCTTACACAGTGCAAGAAGTGTGACAGACGTGTGCTTTCCAGCCCACAGGCTATTGATCCTCTGTGAACTTGCCCAGCCAAGCGAAGCAGATCATGCCTCCAGCTATTCCCCTGGGCCTGTGAAGTCAACAGAAAGCTTCTGCTCCTTTCAGAGAGATCTGCATGAGGTAATGAAGGCCAGTGCTCTGAGAACATAAGTCCTTGTCTCTATCATGCAAATTGCACTTTATAATAAATGTCTTTTTTTCTTCCTTCTATATTCACTGCAGCTGCTATTGGTGGTGTAGTGAAAATCTACATTAATAGGGTTAATATGACTTAACCCCAAAGATCCTATACAAATTTGGGAATCAAATTTAAAAAAAAAAATCTTAAAATTTGGCTACAAATATGAATATGAACAAAGGAAGTGCGTCCTGCATGATTCTTACTCGTGTGTCACCTACAATTGCTACTTTAATACCAGCAGTGCTCAACAAATGGAACACGTTTTTAGTGGTATTTCTATTTCAGATGCCGTTAGCTTAAGAAAGAAACATTGGACAGTACCGACACTCCGCAGTTTCCAAGCCTTACGAGATACCACCATGGCCTAAAGTAAGAACAAAGATTGGAGGACTTGACTACAAAAATCTTTCCATGGTGAGAACCCCTGAAACCAAAATGTCACCTCAAGTCTGATGTTCAAAGATAAAGAATGCCACAGTTTTATTCCAGGGAATCAACTGCAGTTTTAAAAATCCTATTTCGAGTAGATGCCATAACAGCTAATAAAATGTGAAAAGCCAACTAAAAGCCAACTAGCATTTACACATTTGAAAAAAAAAAGGCGCCTCAACAGTTTACCTGTTGTTGCTTGATCTTTTCAGCCCAGAGATGAACTCTTAGATGTGGATGGACGAATCTGCTGATCAGTCCCACCATGTAAATGGAATTTATGGACCTCTCTCTTCTATGCAAGAATTACCAGAATTACCGAGTACTTGTTAAAAATAAGGCTCTATCCACTTACCCACTTTACCCACTTCCTGCTGGCAGGTCCTTCATCAAGAAAGGAAGATGAATGTAGTTCAGATAAAATATCATTAATCTCAGGGTCCTGTATGAGCACAGTTCTAATTAAAGCAAAAAAGATAATTGAGACTTCCTAGTGCAAAAGACTCAATGCTCTTCTGCTGAGTGGGGCAAAGGTAAAACAGCAACCCAGTGTTAATGCACTAATTCAATAACACAATGCCTGCAAAGTAGCACAGAAGAATTCTGCTCATTCAATTAGTGCGGGAGATGGAAAAGACTCTTGATAATTATGTTTTCCTTGCAAAACTTATTAGTTATTTAGCAACAATAGTTTTTCACAATAAAAATGTCTGCTCAAGTTCACACATCTGCATCATTTATGCCTAACAGATTTAGTACTTTGGCAACATAGCTGATGTTACTTGGTATTATCTATGAGTACAAAGGCAAGAACAGACGTAGAAAGACTGTAAATCATCCTTTCCTTGCTGGTGAATTTAGATTTAATTCTGAAGCCTGTATAGGAACAGACCCACAAACTGCAATGAAGTAAACTCAGCCAAGTTCTGACTTCCCAGCTCCCCCGTGCTGCTCGCCCAGCTGGGTACCAGGCCACCATGCTGCTGGCCAGCCGAACGCAAGCTGGTGCCAGCAAGTCTTGAGGCGATCCACTGCATGAGTGCATCCTAAGGGCAGCACACTGATGCCTAGCAACTTCCTACGGCATGGAAGAGTTATGAACATGATTAAACATTATGAGATAATGCCAAGAGACTTCCATCAAATCTGTGAGAAGAACCCCACTGTGGCCTTGTCATGTTGGAAGGCACAACAAAGCAGAACAATTTTCAAACGGCAATTCAGCTGCCGAACTTTATAACATTACTCCTCCCTTCCTGTTTGTTCCGTCTGCTTTTCAAACCTTGCTTTTCAAAGTGAAAATCACTGGCACACCATCCCACAGCAAATGCAAGTTTGTACAACAGCAAGGCTGTTCAGGGCAGAAATGTGTACATACATAATGCAGCAGACACGCAGAAAGCTTGTGCATAGCTACAGTGCTGTAAATGTGCTATAAAAACATGCAGTCAGAAATCCCGTGGAGTTGCTGCATGTGTTGATCAAAGCTACAGGAAGTCTGATGACTCCTCAAGATGTTCAGGCACAGGCGCATTCACAGCACCTCCAGCATGTTCTCCTGCTCTACCCACCGTGCAGGATCTGACCACCATGCAGGACATACACAACACCCCATACTTATAGATGTGATGCACTCATCACACATGCATCTAGAGGAGCTGGAAATAGTTTTCAGGGTAACTCTTTCACCTGATTTTCATTTGGGTTGTCTAGTTGCTGTTTTTCACGTCCGTCAGTAAAGGCGTGCAGAGGCTGCGGCCTGTGCTAGCCCCACTGCCGTGCTGCGAGGCAGAGAACAGCAGTGTCTGGCAGGAATTGGCTCTGACTCCTGCTTTAAGTGATTTATCATCCAGCCTGCCAAGAAGCCCAATCACTTAAACACCACAAAGCACAATTATTATTTTTTTTTTTTTCTCTGTGAACATTCATGCTCAAAAACAAACAAAAAAAAGGAACACCAAAACCCAACTTGATTGAGGGCCTTAGCACTCACCCCGGCCCCAGGACTCTCCATTCTGGAGCACTACATGGAGGATAGCCATGCAGCATCCTGCACCTGATTTCCGTACTGCACTACAGCCCATTACATTATTAAGATGTAGGCAAATATGGAACTGAACACTGGGACATAGAGACCTTGGAAAATGCACCTTAATGTTGGAACTACAGCTTTCTGCAGGGGATCCCTACCGGATGAGCGGCCATAGCATCACGGACTCAGGAAAAGACTTCGTCATCAATGTAGCAGCCTCAGGTATCCCAGTGAAGTCTGTGAAGCTGCTCCTGAAATCAAGCATATGTCTGGGTGCCTTGCCAAACCAGGGCCTGTAAAAACTTCAGATACCTTGTATTTAAAGTACTATGGTGCTTTATTTTCCAGGGGCTGGTTTTCCTCTCTTCTCATAGATTCCTCTGGATGCTAAATACTGAGGGACTCTGCCTTGCAGAACCCCAAACCAGCAGGAGAAGACAGTATTTACTGCTTTATCCAAAGGCCTGACAAGAAAATGAACAATATGTAACTGAGAAGGGGGTAAAGAAATGGATCTCAGCAGAAGAGTAGAAATAAGCAGGATGTTGCCAAACAACCGTGCCTTTGCTTTATTTTTAAAAACGGATGGCTGTTAAGCGCTGACCATGACATGACGTATGGCAGGCAGAACTCCTGGGCAGTGTAGATGAGACTTCCCTGGTGCCATACCTCTTGGGCAGCTGACACCTATGTTTTAAGTCTGCCATGTTTCTGTAAGGTGACGGCTGACTTCAAAGGCTGCTGGGCCAGGCAGTGGGGAGCGAGGCTTTGCCTTTTTATAGTGCTTTGCATTTTGAAGCCCAGGCAGCAGGCAAAGTGGCTAGGCACTGCACATTGCCCAGTCATCCTGGTACACCAGGGTTGTCGTCTTCTAAACGCAGGATGCAGCTGAGCCTAATCAAACCAGACAAATGCATTTTCCAAGATCCCTCTGCAGAATTAGGGAGCTATAATTAAGGCTGTGCTAGCATTTCCATTTTAAAGTCCTACTTTTGAAAGTTCCATCATTTGTATTAAAGACATCCATGCCAAGTGGCAATTTGGCACACAGGGATGAAAACTTTGAATAAAATCAGACCTTACACCACATTCAGCAAAAAGATCTCACTGACTTCAGCTGCATAGAATGAGGCCCAGCATTAGCTACTTACCTGTGGTAGTTTGAAATCCCTGTTAGGGCTGAAACGTTAATTGCTCCCAGCATAATTTCTACTTATTTTCTGAGCAACTGAATGATGTCCCAATCTTTTCAGAGTGAGCAGGTTTATGGCCTGGCTAACAAGGCTTTCATACCTAAACTGCAGCTGCATGTGCTTGCTGTGCAAAGGATGCATTGCTTTGACTGGAACTCAAGGTGTGCCCGCAAGTCCACTGGTGCTGCTATCAGCACCTCCCAGGGCAAGGTCTGCAAATGCCAGACATGCACATTACCTTAATGATAACGTCAAGGAGACAGACAACAAGTTCTCCAAGCACTTCAAGAAGTGCCAACTTTTTTTTTTTTT
>WBMW01002252.1:463256-476869 GCA_013396635.1 Penelope pileata
ACTTCTAATGTGCTGATTTCATTAGAGAGACTTTTACCCAGACAGTGCGGAGCTCTGGCTTGGATGAGCGCCTGAGCGTGCGCTGGCACAGCCGCCACCACTGCAGGTGCAAGGTGGTGTAGAGGTGTGCTGCAGTCACCACGCAGAGAGCAGGACGGCCTCTCCTCCTGACAGCGTACTTTGGTTCTCAGGCAGGTTTGCAGGTTGTGCTATGTTTCGTGCTGCAACACCTATGGTCAGTCACTGCACAAAAACCGCGCCCAGGAATAGAGCGATTGTTTTCTGGAAGCAAGAGACACAAAAACTGGTGTTGCTCTGTTCATTAGGGGTGCATAAAGGCTTAGGTGAGCCTTCTGCTATGTCCTTGTTTGGTAGCACGAGCAACACTACAAACTACAGGAAAATCTCCCACCAGCTACGTGCAAAGATCTCAGTCAGCAACTCTCGTGTGCCCACTGTCATTTACACAGCTCTAGATTGGTTGCTAATGCATTTCACCAACTCCAAAACACAGCAACTCAAACTGTCGTCAAAAGCATCCCCTCATTGCATGCCATGTAGAATTTGATCCAGGATATTACACAATCACTCAGACTGCTGGAGCTGACAATAAAAAAAAACGTCAAAGAAATCTGAAATAAACTATTCCATGCAACGTTTTCAGTAGTGCGTTTCCAGATATTTTCTTCCAGCCTCAAGAAGACCAATGAAAAACAAAATTTCTTTGGAGCATTAACTCAACTAAGCAACTTGTCAGACTATTAATTTCTCTTACTTATTTCGGCACTATTGCAGGCAGCCTAGAGATTCTTGGAAAGAACAGACACTGAAATCATTTCCATTCATATCTGTGCGTGCCATAATTAGCATGAAGGGTCTGCTACACTGAGGACTTCTTTAAACCTTGTCCATCTGGTTTTAATCAAATCATCAAAAGAAACAGCAAATGTCTCCTTCAGAATTGCTGTTTCTTGCTCATTACAGTATCCAGTTATAAGTAAACAAGTCAGCAGAAGTCACCGTGCCAGCATGTCGTTACGATGACCAGCTCCGATACCTGGTTTGGTATCAGAACACCACTAAGCAGCAGGGGTGCAAAGCACACTTCTATGCATTAACCACAGCAGTCAAGCCCTTCAAATAGCATAAAAAGCTGCAATGGGGATTTTGAATCCAACATACAGTGCCATGATGTGGTCAGGGCAGAAGTTACATTTGTTGACCAGCTTTCAAGCAGCTTACAGGCAGCGCGTGCTAGCTCCCTGGGCAGAGCGGCAGGCCTGAGGATTCGCTGCGGTTTGTTTCAGGTGTGTGTGGGATTTTGCATAGGTGTTTAAAAATAAATTTAGACAGATCGTGTATGCATCTGATTCCTCAACAAGATGAGTATATGCTGTAAGGCCATAACAGTTGAAAGCAAGCATTCACCACGTGCCCAAATGTTCACAGGGCACACAGCCTACACAACCCACTATGGACTCAAAGGGAAACAAAACAGTTAAAATGTTCATTACCGCAAACGAAACCTGTTAGCAAGCTGAGCATACTGAGACTGCAGAAAGACACCCTCAACACATCAGACTATCTTGTGAGGTGCTGAGAGTAACAAACTATACATATTCCTCATTTCTGATGACCTGGCTGTTAGTTCTTTTGTTTATTTTGGCTGATTGTTTTGACTGTGGCTCCACAGTTAGATTACCTGGAATGCTTTTCTTGTGCCACCTGTAGGTCACAGGTTTGTGACAGGTCCCTTTGGTGCACACTGGTGTCTTCTCTTTATAGAGGACAAGCGCTGCTGGCCTGGACCACTGGGTTTCCTTCTCAACCTGAGTAGGCATTCTTTAAGAATAAAGCCTTCATGGAAACTAGACTAGCGACTGATGGAGGTCATCCATAACAGGTACACCAACATTTCAAATGTCTTTTATTTACCTGAAAGCCGTGATAAGAAAAAGACCCATAACTGTGCCTTACTTAAACACTAGCTTCTCCTGGCACATCTCAGTAAGTTGCACTCAGTACCTCTTCCACAGCATGTTTCCTTAGCTGACCCCCAGGCATTGTGTTCCTCTTGAGTTTGGAGTCTTGTGACTATTAGGTACCTTTAATTCTGTGTTCTGGCTTTGAAGAAAAATGTAATGTTAACTAAAGCCATATGGGTCAGTACTCTCTAGACCTATGATATCAGTAATTTTTTTCTTCCTTGAATAATAAAGGGACACTTGATATATCATATTTGTCTCAACTCCAAAAATGCTTTGTCTTTCATCCAGTTCCATCTGCCTAACACCCCCCTTAGATGCAACTGCATGGTGTAAAACATAGTACCAAGCAGGTAAGCTATATAAACAAAGTAGTACAGATTTCACTTTCCTCGACAACAAACAGAAATTATGCTCACTCTCTTCTAAAGAAATAGAAATAAATATCCTTAATTATTATAACGTAGGAGTTCCTATTATATCATGTTATTGGTCTATTTTAAAGCTATCAGAAACGCAGTGCTAATTCTTTTCTGAACTTCTCAAAAGCTCAGTGGCATCTAAACTGATGTTATCACCACTCCACAGTTTCAATTCTTTACTTTCTATTTTCCAGCTGTCTTGACTTACTAAAATGAGAAGTACACACTACTGTGGTTATTCAACAAGTTTTCTACAAATCCAACTTAAATTGATTTCTAATGGTGACACAAAATGCTGCTATAACTCAAGTACTTTTGTTAAAGGAGAAATGCCATGAAAATCACTTTTTTATTAATTTTTAAATATAAAACAAGAATTTCTGTATTTGCTTATCCAATACAAATGATCTCCCCTCTGATCAGCCCCAGCATTATCGCTTACAGACATTTTACATCGCCATAATGCAGTGTGTTTAATTGCTGCAACATACTACAATCAATTTGTGGAGAGTTTGAAGGAAGAATGAAAGAAGATCTGTGACAAGACCCAATGTTCCCTGCAGAAGACCCCACAGAACATAGCAACTCTTCTATCTCAGCTGTTTTACACTCATTCAAGAGTCGTATCCACTTCATGGATTTTATCTTTTTTTGCATTTCTTATCCATCTGGTGGATGTTAACTTTTATAGACTCAAGTATTCATAGTGCCACGTGGCTATTGCCATACCTACAGCATATACAGTGTTCTCTCCAGTGGTTTACAGTGCTCTAGCTCATATCAGATAGAGTATGCAGACATAATACCGCTTAACAGTAATCCACAGACCTCTGCCAGACCCCGACTGAAGTGTAAGAAATAAGAAGTCAAGCTTTTTGCAGCAAGCCTAACCCTAGCGAAGGATCTCCTGCCAGCCCAGTCCTTCTCTTCCTTCAGTTATCCAAAATGCCTTTCATCTGTTAACTATCACTTCATGTTAACAGAATAACTGACAATAAAGCAACCAAAACCCAATTAGAGCCAGAATTTTCTCTTACACATACATAACAACAAAAAAACCTCCCAGTGCCTTTAAAAACATATAAAGTAACCTGCTTGGCAGTGAACAGAAGTAGTATAGATGCTGCTGTGACAGAAGCACAGAGAAAGAGCTACTTTTAAAGCCTGAGCTCTAGTCCAGGTTGTCAGATGCAACTACAGGTGAAGATACACTAGATACAGCCTCAAGTAGGACAGTCTGCCCCCTTTAAAATCTCAAACCCAAGTGCAATAGACAAAATCAGACCGTGGCTACGCTAGCATTTTTGATACACTACTCCTAACTAGAGTAAAGCTAAGAAAGCATCACGTAAGTTGCTTCATAATTTATCTCCTCAGTGGGCTTCAACGTACAATTAGGCCAATGCCTTTCGCAATAAGATGTTCCAGACCTTATCGTGTGATTACCAAAATGAAGCAAGTAGCATGACAGTCAGTTAAAAATGAAGCTACTGTAACTGCAGACTGCTGAGCACTTCTGTGTTTCTAACAGTGTAAAACTGTCAGCTTGCTCTCTTCTTCCAGAATGTCTAAAACTTTAATTCACAAATCTTCACGGGTATGACTTCAAGTAAATGAAAAATGATGCAGTTTTATCATCAGTATTTCTGCGCCATCTGCTTAGAAAGCCTGGAATACATTAAAATGAGTCTTGTTCATTATACAGTTACTTAATTTTGCCACTTAAAGATTACTCTGATATCAACTTTGAAATCCCATTTTCTTCCCATTTTGCTTATGTGAAAGAGTTGTACTGGTTCCACTTCTGGACACCAATTTAGTTTTGCTTAACGCATTGTCTTGCACAGTGATTAACTTCATCCTCTTTTACAGGTTAGAACGAGTAAGCCAGGGAAATTCCTGGAAGAAAAAAAACCAATATAATATGTATCAGAATGGACAAACAGTGGGAGGAACAGGATACAAGTGTGTGTTAATTACCAGATGGAATCTACACAATAAAGTACTCAGAAAAACGTTTTGTCTCATTTTATCAGGAATGGAAAGGAACAACTGTTACCTCTGGAAACAGTCAGTAAAGACACTATGCATTAATAAGAATCAGTGATGAAAAGAACAAGGAAAGAAGACAACACAGTGTAAAGGCACTGATGCTGCTGTTTCTCAAGATTGAAGAGAAGCTTTCTGCATCACAACTATCTCAGCCTTCTCTGCGGTTTTTGTGATGCTTCCTGAGTACTTAAGAGGTATCCCCACACGAAGCTCACAGAAAAAAAGAAAACATAAGTACCTGTTTCTTTCTGTCAGACTGTGGATCAATCATTACATTAATGAGAGAAGGTGCTTGCTTGTCAGCCACGCTTGCTTTCAGAGCATTCCCCAATTCTTCTGGTGTATTGACGAGGTATCCTTTACCACCAAAGGCAGACATAATTTGCTCATAGTGTGCATTTGGCAGGAGGGAAACAGGAGGTACACTGTGATGAAATAGAAAACTCTCATAAACGGCAGGGAAGAATTGCCAGATTGACAGATGTAATTACTTTAGCACTGATTTTAAAGTATGAGATGATTATTGTTCCGGCCTGATGAATTCTTCTGGGCTGGCGGAATATGTTTCTTACACCACCTAAGCTACGTTTATAGGGCTGCACTGTGATCTGGAGACACTCTTTGGCAGGCTTTTAGCCTAGTTCTCTTTGTACAGGTATCTCAGCTTCAGAAGCAGAAGCTCAGTGTAAACTTGCAGAAAAAGCCTCTGGAAGTTTTGGAGATTATTGCCACTCCAGAGGTTTGGCCAACTATGAACTATATACCATAGGGCTTGAAATGCTGCAGGACCCCAAGATGACTAAGAGTGCCATTTCTCTGCTACACAGTTGTGTAAACAACAGTCTGGAATCAGATTGGTTCCTCACCTTTGGTAACAAGCTCTTATATACGTGAACTTACCCTAGGACTACGTTCACTTCACGAAAAACTTTGATCTGTATCACAAAGCATTAAAAGTGAACAGAATGACCATTTTGGTCACTTCTTCCTTAACTAGCAAGGCATACTTTAAAGATGCTCACCGTGTAACAGGATCTCCATACTTTAACATCTCTTTCCAGGTATCCGCATCCAAACCGGTGTAAATCCCATTGTTGTTTACTACAATAATCACGATTGGCAAGTTGTATCTACAAAGAGATGTATTTGGAAGAATTCTGAAATATCTGCACCTTTCTATAAGGCGTTGAAAGTGTTACTTTTCATTAAAGTGATTAATCAAAAAAAAAAAACAACAACCAAAAAACACATCCACCTGAAACAGGATCTACTCCTCACTGGTAACGCGTCAGAACACCAGAAAGGAAAGACCACTCTGTATATTTTTTGGCTCGTCTTCATGGGTTTTCAAGAATACCCTGTCTAACAGCAGTGCCCTTGGCTTTCTGGTTTAATTGATACTGGCAACATGTGAAGATGGGCTTCTGGAGCAAAACAAAAAGTCACCTGCAAACAGTTTCCACTTCCATCCCAGAAAACCCAAAAGCGCTGTCTCCTTCCACGCAGATGACGCGCTTCTCAGGCGTTCGGTCTTTGGCTACCAGCGCAGCTGCTATAGCAAAACCCAGCCCGACTCCCATTGTTCCAAAAGTACCTGCATCGAGCCTAAAGGCGAGGACACGGAATTACTATCCCTTCATAAGCAAAGCTCTACTCAAACTTCTCAGTTAATCCATGAATTATCTTTACTTTTAATAACTCTCCAAATATTATTATGTTTCACAAACAATAGGAATAGATATCAGATATACTGATCATTATATCCAGTTAATATCAGATAAGACTGCAAATGTTTTGAGATAAACATACTAGAACTAATTAAAATTGAGAACTTTTATACACTAGTAGTATTCCAATACAGAAAGAATATTCTTACATGCTTTTAGCTTGCATAGTAACAGTATTTCAAAAATATTCAATTACTCTAGAGATAGAAAGATTTTGTGTAGCCTATATTTAATTCCTTGAAAATTTAACTAGAAGTCTGAAGGCCATCAGTTAAATAATGCTGTCCAAACTTTGGTCTTCTGTTCAACTTTTGAAATCAAATTGCAAGCCGTAATTAAGTTAGATTATTTCAGTTAGAAGCACATAATGGATACAGAAGCACATACAGAAGTAGATTATTCTAGGGTTAACTTTTCAAATTTGCTTTCAGGCATGCGCAATCCAATACGAAAAGACAACAATTAGCTTTATTAACAATTAACTTTTTTGTGTTCTTACTTTAAAAAGGAGGGAAAGTCTTCCCCAACTTTACTGGAAGTAAGTTTGGTTGGTTGGTTGGTTTTTGTTTACAAAGAAGTATTTAGTTTCAATTAAGACTTCAGTGCTACTTTCACAAAAGGCTCTAAGCTTCCCAGAAGTTTCACCTCACCAGACAGAGCTCACTTTTTCCCCCCCATTCAAGAAACAGCACTTAATTCCTACTTACAATCATCCCATGTGGTACAGCTTTAATAAAATGACGTGACCACGCTTCCAAATGTGGGTGCCTACATTTTAGGCATGCAGATTTACATGAAATTGTGCTCAATATACAATCCAGTTTTCAAAATGAGCTCCTTCTTAGGTTTTCTCTGCTTTTTAAGTGTTGTGTTTCACAGAAAAACTTGTTTTCTATGTACTCTTTCCAACATCGAACTCTTAATTATTGTTTTTATTTTAAATCAGGATTTACCACACACTTTGAGCACAGAAACAAGAATCTAGACTGGAGAATTTAATATGATGTTCCTCACTCACGTTCACAAAAATGAATGAAACTATCACCTTTCTGATGAAGACTACACAGGCAGGTCAGAGAGAATTATTAAAAACTATGATAGGCTATTAGCATAAGTGTGGATAACACCCCTTTAGCCCCTCTCCCAACACACATTTATTTTACTTAAGAGTCTTTAAGAATAATTACAAAAACTCCAGACCATAATATCCCTCAGCTAAATGAAAGCATTTTATATAAACCTAGTCTGTTGAGGCAGCACAACACAGAAAATATCACACCTTTGACGGGGATGATAATTAGGAAGCATAGTTCGTCCAATGTCCATGGTGTTTGCTCCCTCACTTACTAAAATGCAGTCTTTGGGTATCAGTTCTCTGATGTGATGAAAGACTGTGTAATAATTCATAGGCAGAGACTTCTGTAATGCTAATCCCTTAAAAATAGGAGAATTTAGAATAAGAGGCAGAAATGAGATATGTAAATAATACTGTGGAAACAAAAATGTACTGTCAAGTACAGACAAAATATTTGGACTTCCATGCTATACTTCACAGTCACTTTTGCTTTATCTATTCTGATGACACAACACATTTACCTGAGGCTCACCTCTTATCTGATGCCCGCTCCTTTGGCTGGCCTGTCATTAACAGCAACACTATTAGATTCAGTTTAAACAGAGAGACACATGAACTTTTTCACACATGGGTTTCACATCTGATAACTCCAAATGAGCTGTTATCTGTGTACTGGGAGGTAGTTCAGAAGGGTCATCTGCTACAATCAATTTATTTTAAAATCCACTTTGGAAAAATGCATCTGAAGATGCAAAACATGAATTGTATAAAGTTAAGCATGCGCTAAGTGCCTGTGGTATTTTGGCTTTAAAAGGTATTTGCATTTAACATAGATCATGCTGCCACTGGCCTTGCTAAGCAGCACAATTACTGAAGAAAACAAAGAATGCATCCTCATGTAAGTTAGCTTCCATGCACCTGGAGGACAAGCCAATTGCTTAGAAGTCACAGCTCATAATACAGCAGGTCTAGACATGGCCTTCTACTACTGCCTTTAAGAATCCAATCCTAAAGCTCAATGACTTCCACACCATTCCTGATCAATGTTTATAAATATCTTAGGTGCAGGAGGCAAATGGAGGTGGGGAACCTCTTTTCAGTGGTCTGTGGGGACAGGACAAGGGGCAATGGCCTTAAGCTGGAGCACAGGAAGTTCTGCACCAACATGCGGAAGAACTTCTTCACGGTGCGGGTGACGGAGCACTGGAACAGGCTGCCCAGGGAGGTTGTGGAGTCTCCTTCCCTGGAGATATTCAAGACCCGCCTGGACGCCTACCTGTGCAACCTGCTGTAGGGAACCTGCTCTGGCAGGGGGGTTGGACTTGATGATCTCTCGAGGTCCCTTCCAACCCCTACAATTCTGTGATTCTGCGATTCCACACAGTTTGGATTTAGATAAAACTAAGTACGCTTAGCTTACAGTTAAGCGTTGAGTCCTAACTTAAAATCTAGAAGCCTGACAACAGTAAGTCTGTATCAGAACAGTAGAAATTTTCAAAGACTGTGTGAGATGTATGTCCAAAATAATTGAGGAGTTTGGATATAGAGCAGTGATAAAACTGTGTATCAGTACCTGTCAAGGTCAGAAAATTCACTGATTTAATATAACACTACCTTTGATCTTTCCTCGTTGTTCGTTATTTTCTCTTTAAGTCTCTTCCACCACTCTGAATTAGAAGGATATTTAAATGGTTTTTTGCTGAATTCTTCTAAAAGCTAGAACAATATTTGAGAAGTTAGAGATTTCTTTTAACATATGTAAAAACACCACGAGCATCAAGAATGAGAACAAGAAAGATCCCTGCACAAATCAGAATCGGTAACATTTAATTTGGGACAAAACTGAATGCAAAGCATGAACATTGTAGCACGAAATGATTCTCTTTTTTTCTTTTTTTTTTTTTCTTTTTTTTAAACTGGTAACTATATAAGTCAGAGGAAATTAAAGTACAGAAAAAGAGGACATCTGACATTACCTGCTTAGTTACAGCGTTTATGTCACCTAATAAAATTGCAGCTGGCCTCACATTATTCCCCAGCTCTTCTGCACAAATGTCAACCTGTATTTCAAAAAGAAAGACTACTATTAACTCAAATATACTGAAGGGATTCTGTTTTTTCAATTCAAGTGAGGAGCATTGTGTGACTGTCTTTATACCTTTTTCTGGCTGTACAGATAACTTACTTTGTCTTTTACTGAAATGACATCAGGAAATGCTTTATTCAAAATAAAATTTTAATATTAATCCTTGACAGCAAAAAAAGTGTCTCTAAATGAGATTAAAAAGTATTACTGTTGCATTTTTAAAAATGAAAAAAAACTCATAAGACATATATTGATTTAAAAAGTCAGAAGGAGTTCTAGTTTAAAAAATTGTTACTCCTCTGGAAAAGATGATGTTTGGAAACTAAGATTATGCTGCAGACCACTGAAAGCAGTAGAGGCACACCACAGTAAACCAACTATTTGTCCTCTATCATAGACCCTAAGGGAGAAGATTTGAAGGGCATAATCAATTCAACAATTTGTCTATGAGCTGGCAGATTGCCACATCCATTAATTGGTTAAACAGCCTTTCCTTCTCTTTTCCCATGAGCATTTCTGAGTGACTGAGCTCTTGCAATGACTGTCTGGCTCTGAAGATAATTGTATTTTGAAAAAAATCCAGCTGAGAGAGCAGTCAAACAGTAAGAAAGGTTTCATAATTTCAATCACTGAAATTTGAATGCTCCAAAGATCACATAAATATCATGAGTTTAATCCTGTATTAGTGAACTGCACACAAGTGTCTGCCCTCCTCCTGACATCAGCACCACCAGGTCCTTGGTAGCTGGAAAAATTCTGTAACCATTTTTAGAAAACACAAGGAAGTAAAAAATAAATAAAAATTAAAGAAATCAGAACTATTTCTACAAAACTACCATAACTATAACGCACTGTCTGTATGGCAGTTTTTTTCACATCAACTATGCTACCTAAATGATTTGGCAAAACTGCTCTAGGCAATGATGGAACACAGATGATTTTCTTCAACTAAGACCTGCTTTTGAGCTTACCTGAATAACCTTTACATCTTGTCGAAACCTTGGTGGAAGACCAAAATGCAAGATCCAGTTCAACCTTGCACCAAGCAAGATGATCACATCAGCATGCTGTAAAGCCCTAAAAAGGCAAATAAGAGAATTAGATGAGGAGGAATTACTGTTAAATTTAATCATGTTTCAAAATTAGAAGTAATCATAACGATCACAGCAAACACAAGAATATACATAGCTCACTCTGAAAGTAATGCCTCCTATTTATTTTATGGAAACTACAGCAGCTACAAAGAGCACAATAAAAACGCTGCCTAATAGAGCAAATTCTCAGCTACAAAACACTACTTTTCAACACAGTCACCACCAGTAGCTATGCATTTTCGCCAGTGATGAACAACAGCAGCCTGCATGCCGCGCTCATAAAATTCTGCACCTGTGGAAGCGATCCACTGTTGCTGTCACCACTGCTGAAACGCACCACCACCACCTCACTGTGCTCACATCCACTGTTTGGGCTCCATCAACATTCAACATTCAGCAAGCATCAACAAATGTCACTGGGTGCCATTTTTCCACACAGAGGAATTCAGTTCCACCCCTTTGCTTCATCTGCACTTCCATGTCAGACACCATTGTGTCAGAGTGCCCCTCTGCTGCCATCTGTTGCACAGCAGCGAAATGGGATGGAATATTGGTGGGAAGGTTCAACCCCTACTGCCACCCGCCCCTGACATCATAGGACAACAATAAAATAAATGGGAGGCATTATTTTCAGAGCCCTCATCATACCTATGATCTTTTCTTCCTCTAAGCTGCTTGCTTAGCTCCAAAATCCCTATCATAAGGCTAAACAGAAAGCCATTCACGAATTTAGGAACTCAAAAAAAAAAAAAACCCACAACCAACTATTTTTCTAATACACTGTCTTGAGAAAGGAATTGTAACGCTGAAAATTAAACAAGGTGCTATAATGATGCTGAAGTAAAAGCAAAACACTCACTACTCTGATACTGACAGTGACTGCCAAAATTAAGATTGTTTTGGATCTCTCAGTTTAGATTCCTAATATTTTACCTCTCATCTGGGTACACAGTATTTGGTATATTCATTTATTCTCCATTTTTCTTACCAGCATGCTTACTAATGATGAAGCTATGGTTCCTGACAAAGGGCAAATGTTTTAATCTCAAAGTATATAAATGTCCCATCTGCAAGCTAACTCTGTGCATACTCATACCTACCAGGGTTCTTAGAGTTCACTCACATTCATTCTGCCAAATGCTAAAAAGCTCTTAAATGATTTTAAATGTACTCATTCAATGTATTTTGAAATACTTTTTTTTCCATTTTAAATAAAATGCAAATCTGTGAAGATGTATTGCAAACAACACAAATACAGCAGACAGCAAAACCTGAACTGCAATGTGTGCATCTTATGCTTCTGTTTAAAGTGTTAAAACAAAAGGCTGACAGCTCTTCTACAGCACTAAGTATTTCAGATAAACTGTTCACCAATTTCTATGTTATGAAATGCATATGAACAACATTGAAGCATCCACTTGCCATAGGTTTCACAGCTACAGAATATTCTCTCTCAGATGAAGTATCTTCCTGGCCAGCGTTCTAAGCATTGCCAGAAGCAATACACCTAAATTTGTTGTTTCTTTCCTAGTAAGATCTTCAGAGCTCTAAGATGAGGTGCAAAATATAGCCGAAATAACTTCCTGATGTATACATTTTGTCTTCCCTGGAGTCTGTAAACCTCCACAACTCCTAGCTGTTTCTCAGATGTTAGGATTAGAAGTCTTGCTTTATATTTACGTGGATCTTGCTGCAGCTACACAATTTGGATGGTTATCAGGAACTACTCCTTTTGCCATTGGTGTAGGCAAAAAAGGCAGTCCACAAAGGTCCACCAACTTTCTGATGTTGTTTTCAGCATGTGAATAAGCAGCACCTGAATGAAACGAAAGAGACTGCTTAATACAACAGAAACCTACTGCATCCACCTGAATGTCAATTAGTCTGATTACAAGGGTGGCAAAAAGAGTAGTACTTCCCATTATGAAAGCTGTCTGTTATTTTTCGCTCTAGAAAACTCACAGTATAGTACATCAAAAATGAGATTTGTGCTTTAATTTCTCATAGTTTTGGGGATTTTTTTTTTAAATATTATTACTATTATTTTTAAGATTTCATATAAATTATTTAGCTGTTTCTGTGAAGCAGGGCAGAGAAAAACAGGAGACATTGCTTATCTAAAATGACAGGTTTGGGCAGGTGAAGTTCTGTACTATGGTACAGAGGGTTCTGCAGCAGTAACAGTATTTACATCATGTCACATCGTTTTTTGCCTGCCCTGCACATGCCCTTGTGCCACATGCTCTATAACAATGTACCCAAGCAGGTCTATGATAAGCCTTTAATGAAAAAAAGAGAAGTCCAAAGCAGACCTTGAAGATATGTGTTTGGGCATACATTTACTGTGAAGCTATCTTCAGCACATGGCAGCTGAACTAAGGTTGCCCAGACAGTTAAGAATAAGTGACTGGTCCCTGTGAAATGACTTAAGTTTATTATTGTTAGCACAAACTCATGAACAGCAGAAAGTCCAGACACATTTGTTGATTAGATTTGAAGAAAACACAGTATTTCTCAGTTCTTTACATCAAGAAAACACATTGAGCTTTCTACCTTTCACAGAACACTCTTTGGTTCATGTTTATCAAGCCAGAGAGAGGGGGGGAAAAAAAACAAAACCAAACCTCTTTTGAAAAACTTTGTCTACTGTTTCACTACCTAATCAATGGTAAGACCCATCTAACCTCAATCATTTCACTCCCTGATTAAACAAAGAATCTCCCTTTCCAAGATACAGATTGTTTTCAAGCCTGAAGAACAGCCTGGGTGAAACAAGTTGGTTATTTTGATTTATTTCACCCTAGTGAACCCATATCTTTCATAGAAATGGCACTGCATTCACTGCCATTCCACAAGAAGTGACAAAACAAGTGAACCAGCACAGAAAATAATTATGCCCTGTTTTTAGGGACACTCCTATTTCAGGAATGAAATACACTGGCAGACTATAATGGAAAAATCTATAAAGCAGCACTAACAGCAACATCTGCTGTGCTGCTTCATGACAGGTAGTCTGGCACTTCCAGTAAGCCCACATGGAAAAGTAACCTTTGGTTATTCTGTTTCTTGCCAGTGGCAGAGAATATTACTTCTGTATTTTGACTCAATTTGTCTGGAATTTTGGAACTCCTGGTACTGGCCCTACAGTTAAGAATACAGTTTTCGCCCCGCC
>WBMW01002252.1:476900-510255 GCA_013396635.1 Penelope pileata
CCGCCCCCCCCCCCCCTTTTTTTTTTTGCTTTAACTTCTATTTCATTGATCGACTCTTAACCTAGATGAAAAACAAAACTGTTACACAACAAAATAAAATGCTGTAAAAACAGAGAAGATTTTAACTTTTTTTTTTTTTTGGAGAATGTGAAAGGAGATGGCTATCACCCACAGAAATCTCTTGGGTCATTGCTCTCATCCTACACTTACACAGTCAAAGCATAAAGCACATTACCTTTGCCAATGATTAGCAGAGGCTGCGTGGCATGAGCAATGATAGATGCTGCTTCAGATACAGCAGAGTGCTCAGCTGTGCTGATGGGAGGTGGTGGGCAGCATCCTACATACCTGCAAGACAAACAAAACAGAAGAGTGTTATAAAAGAATAATCAAAACAGAGAAGACAAAAGAGAAAACCTATTGTTTAGCATAAAATAACCATTGCTGCACATCATGTTACCCAAACAACTTAACAGAACAGGACATACATATTTTTAAAACAGATTCCAAAGCTCCCCTTGCATGTTTCTTTAATCTTGTAGGTAGCATTCCAGAGACTTACAAATTGACAGCACCAAACTACCATCACAGTAATTAATTTTTTGTACATTTCATTATAAACTATAATCCATATCACACATTACAATGCAGAGCTAAATTTAGAGGCTGAATTTTTGGTATTATTTCAGTCTTATAGTAAAATATTTTACTTCTTGTTCTTGTTTCTCTTTTTCTTAAGAAAAAATGACTTAAAAATAAATTTTTTCAATGCCTTGAAAAACTAATGAATATAACCTGTACGCACTTGACAGAGCTCCTATTCACCTGAAGATTCACAAAATCCCCTGGTATGTCAATATAGCAGGAACCCGGGCGGCCGTATATGCTGGTTCTTACAGCCTAGAACAAAGAAGATCAGAGTTTTAACCACTGTTTGAAAGGTTGTTGAAAAACTTTATAGTTAACAAAGGCAACAGTATGTACTGAAAGGACATGCTGTTTCACATTCATGAACCGTGACAGGGAAAACTCCACTGGATTGATTTATACAAATTAATTTAAGGTTTGATTGTTATTTACATTTCTGCCTATGCACAGTATTAGACTGTAAATTCTTTAATTTGTAATAAGACAGCCATATTATAAGCAGTTGTATTTGGAAACACTAAAACTTTCATGCTGAAATTTTATTTAAAGTAGCATGAACAGAGAAAAAACAAGACTACCAGTGCCTCCATCTTCTATTATGCTCTTAGATCTTCTGTCTATTGCAGGTAGCTGCTCTGCTGAATCCGCACTTCTGAAAACAGTTGTTGTATGTAGAATGTAGGCTGACATGGCTGAAGTGTTGCTACATAGGTAAGAGATTTCTGCAACTCTCCTGAGGCACGGAGATAAGGATGCTTTCTTTCTCTCATACACACGTATACACAAAAAAATCCCCAAGAAACAAGCAAAAAACACACCTCCAAACCCAAATACAACCATCTCTACCTCCTCCTCTCCGAATCTCCTTCACATAATGAAAGCACCCAGTAACAGAACTTCTGGGTTAAAAGAGCTGAAGTTTGTGGTATTGTATTTCCAGTTCTTGCTCATCTCCCTGAAAGCGTTTTTTTTTTTTTCCCCATAAAAATCCTTCCAGCTCTAACAGAAGGTGACATGAAGTGCTGCAGGCATCAATAAACATCAGACAGGACCAGGATCTATTTCTGACCTATTCCATAGCACTACTCATAGGAAAAATCCTTCTGGTTGTTAACTTAGTCAGTTGACCATTGCCTAACATTTGCAGGACCAAAGTAGTTACGGTTACAACTTTACAAAACCAACCAACCCCAAAGTGAACGAGCAAGCAGGCAAACAAAAGCAACAACCAAAAACCCTACAGACCTTATGCAGGAGGAGACATCTACTTGATGCTCTGCTGACAATTCAGTACTTTTTCATACCTTTTCGATAACAGCAGGAATAACTTCCAGGCTGCTTGGGCGGACAGACAGTTTGTTGTACAGCCTACCAGCTTCAACCTAAATAAACGCATAGAAACATTACATTCATTTATCAAAGTGATTTAGTCTTTTCCAACTCACTTCAACATGAATAAAGTGAAAAACTGCTAAAATCAAAAGCAATAAGGTATAAATTCCCACATAGAAAAATGCAGTTCCTCAGCTGGTGTAAACTGGCAACTCATCCTTTTTCTCTTATGTATTTTCCTCCAGGAAGTGGTGCTTCTTTTCTTGGAAAGTTAACTTTGCTTTCTTCCACCTCCGATGAGACAGACAAGGGTGAATTATACCAGCTGAGAACCTTAAAAACAGAGCATGAATTCTAGCACGGTGGTGGACAAAGGAATTCCAAATAATCTGGTGGAGTACACAGTGCCAGTTTTAAACCAGTAGATGGAGCAAATCAACGGCATTATAAACTCTACTAGGAAATGCTAGTGTCTGGGATTTATTCCTATGCTAAGAAATACAACATCATTGGTTTTTTAACTGAAACCATTTTGAAGAAAGTTGTACGTCTGTGTACCTGTGGAAATTCTTGGAAAGCTCCCATGGTTTCCTGATTTCTGTCAGAAGAGCCTCCAATAACAATCAAAGGCCTAGGAAAGTATAAAAATAAATATGCATATATGTATTTTTATAACTGCAATCACATCAGCAAACTTGCCTTACAATCAAACCTTAACATTGCTGAGACCTCAACAGAAACAGAAAATGAGCAGCACACTACAGGAGAGGATCCTAAATATCAGCATCAGGTAGCTGACTTCTGGGCATCCTTTGATTCACTGATATTAGGACAGTCTGGCCATATTAAATGATCTCTGTCTGGCACCAAAATTCTAAAAAAAAAACTCACATTGCTAGCAATTTTAACTAGCTTGGTAACATAAGCGGCCAGGTAGTTGGACAGAAACTATGACAACTCTTCTAAAAACCATTAACATTTGTTTACAAGAGACATTGTAACATGCAGAAACACTACAACTAAGAAATACAGCAGGTAATAACCTTTTCAGAATAGATTTTCCTTGCATACAGGTTGGAATACAGCACAAATTAGCTGAGTTTTTGCCAGCTCTTCTCCCTGCATTCAGTTTTTACTTTAAAACAAACTAACAAAAAACCCCTCAAAATCCAAAGAGTCAAACAAAGGCTTAATATACCTATAAGGGGCCCTGTTCTTAAACTACAGCTATGTGTGAAAGGCAGCATAAGCTTACAGCATGGGTAATACATTCCACACGAACACATTTTTATTCAGTTCCACAAAGTACAATGAATTGTTATCTGACAGTGAACAAAAATCGGTCTTTCACTCAGTTTGTAAATCAAAATCAAACTTCTTACAGAGCTAAATGCTGAGTCAATAAAAGAAAGCTGTCTTATTAATTTGCTCATTCGTCCATACTACACTGAAACATTGGGTCAATGTTTCAAAGCCTAGCTTTCCCAGGTTTTTGCTTCTTAATGATTTCTCTTCAGACAGAGCCTTTCCTCTGTGCATTTATCTACACCATGTGTTAAAACGAAACATTTACAGCACACTCAAAGCACAATCCTAAATTCAATCAACCATAAGATTCTGGGATACGTTTATCTGAATCCAGCATTCATAACCAGACCATTCCTCTGCCACAAATCAAACCTCATTTCTAATACCTTGACATGGTGAGATTAGAACTTCAGGCTGTATCTTACCTCCATGAAAAATCCCTATGGAAAATGCATTAGTTGTATAATCAAGATATTTTATTCTGCTGCTGATACTGTTGTATTTTTTCTTTCCCCTCAACAAAATGATTATTTCTATCCATATATAACTCGTTCAACTGTGACAAACTTTGCATTCCTTTCACTTACCTTTTTCAATTTCTTTATTACAAAGTTTTAGTAAATAGAACAAAATAAATACTACTTCCTAATATTGAAATAGGATGAAGAGAATGTTCTGTCCTTAACACAGCTAGCCCCAACAAATTACACCATGAAAAGATTTGCCTCTGCTTTGAAATGCTAAAAAACTGTGACTCTAGGGGGAAATAAGTTTTTCCTCCTATGAACTGTACTGCTGGCACAACTGCAGACATTTTTAAGAGCAGTGCTTATTACTGCAAGTGGTAAAATTAAGTCCAAAACAACAGGGAAGCAGGAACAACATTGACTGCAATGAAACTAGTAAGAACATCAAGCACTACGGACTTGCAAGTGAAGAACTTACGTAAACTGAAATAAAATTTCACCTGCAACCCCAGGTAAACAACAGTATTGCACCACATCACTGCATGATGAAACTTTACAGCTATTGCAAGCTGTTCTTTGCAGCCTATTTTTGCAGCCTGAGTTACAACAACTTTCACTAAGAATGAGGCAAGAGAGAAGGCAGCAACACCCTACGTAACTTTTAACATGAAATAACATGTCTGGCCCGCGGAAATGCAGCTCACCAAGGCCTCACTAGCTACCTAGTTGGCTAGATTTACTTATCCAACATGTAATTGCTGTGACAAGCTACCAGGGTAAACTAAGTCTCTCCCACTCAGCCAATCTGTGCTCAGGCGATAAAATCTGAAAACACAGCTGGGAGTAAATTGTGCCATCAGACTGCTTGACTTTCTTCCAGTCAATACGTAAGAGTTTTCTTTCATCTGGAAGGGACTGAAACAGAGAGGAATCAGAAGACGGGATTTCCAGGCTCAAGGAGGACAACTCAGACTGAACTTTAAGGACTACCACTCAGAGTAATTAAAAGTCAGAACCAATGGGGTCAGTTAAGCTATTAGCCTACTTCTGTGAGAAGGAAGCCAAAACTCAGATCATAGAATCATAGAATCATAGAATGGTTCAGGTTGGAAGGGACCGTAGAGATCATCTTGTTCCAACCCCCCTGCTATGGGCAAGGACCCCTCCCACTAGACCAGGTTGCCCAAAGCCCCATCCAGCCTGGCCTTGAACACTTCCAGGGAGGGAGCATCCACGACTTCTCTGGGCAACCTGTTCCAGTGTCTCACCACCCTCACAGGGAAGAATTTCCTCCTTATATCTAGTCTAAATCTACCCTCTTCCAGTTTATAACCATTACCCCTTGTTCTGTCATTATCTATCCTTGTAAAAAGCCCTTCCCCAGCTTTCCTGTAGGCCCCTTCAGGTACTGGAAGGCTGCTACCAGGTCCCCCCGCAGCCTTCTCCAGGCTGAAGAGTCCTAACTCTCTCAGCCTGTCCTCATAGGGGAGGTGCTCCAGCCCTCTGATCATCCTCGTGGCCCTCCTCTGGACCCGCTCCAACAGCTCCACATCCTTCTTGTGTTGGGGGCCCCAGAACTGGGCACAATACTCCAGGTGAGGTCTCACGAGAGCAGAGTAGAGGGGCAGAATCACCTCCCTCGACCTGCTGGCCACGCTTCTCTTGATGCAGCCCAGGATCCCGTTGGCCTTCTGGGCTGCAAGCGCACACTGCCGGCTCATGTTGAGTTTCTCGTCAACACACACCCCCAAGTCCCTCTCCTCAGGGCTACTCTCAAGCCGTTCTCCGCCCAGCCTGTAGATCACAGTAGCATGTCACAAAGCCAGGTATAACGCCATGCAATCACAACAAGAGCTAACGTTGCCCTATAATGTGCGGAGACTGTTTGGGCCTATGCCCCTTTTCATGGCAGACTATTAGACTGGTGTAACCAAAGTCCTCAGCACATACTGTATTTCCATCATCACATTAAACAGGAATAAGCAAGTGCTGCTACTGAGTGAAGCGATCCTCTCCTTCCCCTGTAACAGTTCTTCTCTTTAATGCTTGACCAAGTACTCACGGTGCTGCCTAGAGAAAACAGACTAGAAAACTCATCAGCGAACAGAAAAGTCCCTGGTCTTCCTCTCTGAAGCAAAGCACCATGTCTTTCAATGGAAATGCCAGCCAATAAGGCGAATGCATTTTTGAGATTCTCTAACTCAGTGGAAATGCTGCCCAGTGAAAGAGCCAAGGAAAATCACTTCCATAGGGCTGAACTTAGCTTTTGAGCATGCTTGCTTCTCTCCATGACAGCCAAAAGGCAAGTCTGATGGGATTAATGAAAAAAGGATTGTTCAAAAACAGTGGTTTGCTTAGTGAAAACCAATCTCATCCAGTTTACTTGAAGACTTTACAATATAGCAAGGACAAGTCCCTGCCTTATCCTTTTGCCAAGAGGACAGGTTTACACAAGTTGAGTAAACAGAGTTTCCCTCATACAAAAATCAGCTTGTGAGAAAAGAGAAGCATCTCCTGTAAACCCACAAGCAAGTACCATAAACATTTCTTTCTTAAGGCCAAATCAGTGACTGTTCAGATGCAAAACTTTCATGTGATCTATTTTTATCTAAAGTCACATAGGGGCAGCAAAACTTCAGCCAATAAGTTTTTTTTTCCAAAGAGTTTGAACACTAGACAACTTTTTTCGAAGTGTCAGAGACATCGCTTGTTACAGCTCCCGTTATCTACCTTCCCTTGTCCATCAGCCACCAGGAATCCATTTCTCCAGGCCACATGTGCCTCAAGAACCTCACACGGCATTCTGAACAGCTTCTAGCGGCAGACCAGCTGAAGTTGCCATGTCTCAGTGAAGGCTTGTGGGAGTAAATGCTACCACTCTGTATCATCATTTAATTCAACACTTAATTATCCCTCAAAATGTCTGCATGGGGAGCAAACAGAGATTTTAACAATGCAGTTGTCAATTTGTACATATATGAAATATGGAAAATACAGTAATTCAAAGGCAATATGGCTTTTAAATTTAGAAAAAACTCTAAAGACTCTTCCAAAGAAATCAATAAAGCAATTCAGGCTGAATCTCTTCTTCACTTTCGAATGTAACCATACAATCAGGTATACTGATAGACCTTTCAATAAATGCATACTGGGAGTAAGACAAAAAGGCAACTTTATCCATGAGAACACAAAAAACTGAACTAAATTACTTTTAGGGTAGGCAACGAGAAGCGAATACTTCATTTATCTACAAGATGAAAAAATGCCCTATACAAAATAGGGCAGAGCTCAGTACCTGCAACAAATAACATCAAATGACTATTAGAGTTTTAAAGAGAAAATGTAGTTAAATTACCAGCAGTTCATGTTTGCATTTGCCATCCCACCAAGGGCATGTAAAAAGCCTGGACCGGACACTACAAGACACACTCCTGGTCTGCATGGGATTAAAAAAAAGAGAGAGAGAGAAAGTGAAAAGGAAAGTGAGTGCACTTAACACCAAATAAACCAACCAAAATCAGTAAGATGCTGAAAAATAAGACATTAAACTTCCACTCATGTTGTCAAATTGCACGAACAACATGGGATTTGTGGGAAGGACTAAATACAGATAATGCTATCAGGAATCACTTAACCTTATCAACGCAAATAAAAAGGCAAGTGAACAGTTGTTATGTGCTGCCCACAGAGAGGTCTGCAGCATATGCAAGCTCATCACATTTAGCATCATGATCACACAGCTCGTTATTTGTTTCACCACATCTGTTCCATCACTTAATGTTTATGTGGAATTTGGCAAGCCCCCTAAGTTGTCCCACTCCAATTTAGCCCTATGTATCAATGAAAAACCCTCACAAAGAGAGAAGAGTATCTGACTCAAAGAAAACTTCATTCTAGCCTAATTCAGGCAGAGGCACTTCTTATTCCAGATAATGAGATAAAAATGATCATTCTTAACTAGTGAGCATTCCTCAACAGCTCTACAGGCTCTGTAGATATGAGAAAAAAAATAAAAAATAAAGAATCAGCTTCTTTCTAAAGAGAAAGGAAATTGAAAGGAAGAAAAAAACCACAAAACTGTCTATCATAGGTGTAACACTTGCAGACAGAAAAAGGACTGATCATCTGCATCATCAGGTCTGCATTTGCAAGCACACACCAGGTGTTTACTTTAGGAAAAGATCCCCAGGACACGGAAGCAGCAACACCCTTTATGTCATAGGCCACAGAATGCTTCCCAGCAATACTGAGAGCAAAATGCAGGACAAGAGGAAAATCCAGCGCTTCGTGTCAGGACAAGCACACGATAAACAGGCAACCATGTGATTAGTCCCTGCATTAACAAGGCAGAGGTTGAGTAAAGCGATACAAGATAAGGTGTAGCAGAGCAGGTCTACCAAGCTGCAGCAAACTGGTAGTATCACTTCTGCCCTTCACACCAATGGTGTTAAACTACTGATCAGAAATCCAAAGGGAAAAATTGAAGACAGTTCTAAGATGGACAGTATTATATTACTTTTAGCACCTGTTTGTTCCTGCCCTGAATCATGCCAATAGAAATACTGATAACTGTATTGAAAACTAGTTTGAAATTAATGTTCTATTTCAACTGCCTTACATCTGCACATATTAAAAAACCCCAGCTCCAAAACAGAAAAATGTTCCTAGCTTCTGCTGAATATAATAGAGTTGATATAAATTATATTATAAATATTGATGAATATGGAATGTACCTGCCAGTCAAATATCCAACCGCAGATGCAGCATAACAGGCCTGTTGAAAACAGTGTGGAATTATGCAATTGTTATACACACATTTCATGGCACGTAAATAACATCCAACAGCAATACTGAGATTAAGCAGGTACTGATGTTTCCCTGATAATTACAGCTTAAATAGAATCACCCCTTTGCCCTCCTCATGATAAAGACGTGCTTATGAAGATTTATATGAAAAATCTCAGACAGGCATGGAGGACACGTGCTTATAAAAAAAATTCACAAGAAACATAGGCAGTCCAGACACAGGCACTGAACCCCAAATTTGAAACCACTCCTGTGAAAGCTGAGCTGCTCCCAGACAAGCAGGGTTTAATTAAATATTAGTTTGCTTGTATTCAAGTTTTCAGTTGAAAACAAGCTAACATAACGTAACTAGTAAACAATGTTTAAATATTCTGGTACACACTGGCCAGTAAAAATAGCACTGCCATGTCAAGGAGCAGGCCTGAGGGCCCTAATGCTACAGGGATCTGGATGCAGCTTACGCTAAACGTTCCAGATTGGCAGGAGGACTTGCGATCAGCTTCAGAAAAACTCACTGCAGTATCCTGAGCTTGGTGCTTGGTACATGATGCCTTTTGTTAGAATGCACAGCATGAGTGCCCCTTGAAACCATGGCCACATGTTGAAAGCAGAGGTCTCAGGATAATATCAGCTTGCGATTACTGGCCACTGGAAAAGCGCAGGTTGAGAGCTGGGGAGACAGTGCTTTTGCTTTGGGAAAAGTAGCAGTGGCTAAGCAGGGAAAAAAAAAAACAAAGCCAACAAAACAGAACAAAAATCCCCCAGATGTGCAGCAGGCTAAGGCCTCTGTCTTGGCCTAGGGAATTAACACCCACCCAGCGCTGCGCTGTCCATAGTCCAGGCACGCAGGCCAAGGGCTGTGAACTGCTCCTAGGCTGAGGGGTGGGGAAAACAAAGGTGCATTTAGCTTCCAGCTGCCCTACTGAAAGGCCCTCAGGCCTGGTTCCCTTGGAGCTGAGCATCAGCACGGCACCAGCTCCAGTATATTGAATACTCATGACACCCACAGGATATGGTTATCAAAAGCACATGGTTTGGAGTACATAGTGATAATTACTGTTAAAGCTTAAGAAGTAAACATTACCCATGTTTGTTAATGAACAAAAATCTAAATATTTTTAAGTTTGAAACTAACTATCAATCTTCTCAGCCCATCCCAGCGATCTCTAGTCACACAGCACACGCCTCTGCTGAGTTGCAACACAACTACCCAGCGTTCAAGGGGCATCTGGGCACGGGCTGAACTCCTACTAGCACACTTGTACCATGTCACAGGCCATGGGAGAACAGCCGAAGGATGCTGGAAGAATTGCTCAGCTTTCAACTTGATGTTTTGGTCTGTTTTTTCTCATCTAACAGTTTATTCTGCAAATGTGCTTTTGCTACGTCTGGTCCTGAAACGAGGTGTGCACCTGCCTTCCATACATCGCAGATCACACACATCTGCCTTCACCTATAAAGGAAACAGCTGCATGCATGTTATCTGCAACCACAACACACAACTGACACACCCGGACAACTGGAATTATGATGGGTAAATATTAAACATATATTGAATACACCATGCATTCAAACATCTTATGCTCTTCTCTGCCAGATCTTCACCGAGGACAATCAACAAAACAAAAGCCATCACAAGATACCTTTGTTCATCCTTCTCCTTTCCCCAGGGAAGACCAACTCCAACATTGTGGTGCTAAAGCAAGTCTTCATGATATTACTATTCCCCTAAGTAAGAATATCTTGCCATTTACAGAGCAAAATGCTTCTAGTCTTCTTTGCTCTAACAGAAAAGAGTCTAGTAAATAGTGATAAAGAGGAAAGCATCTCATCTGGCAGCGCAGAGCAATCTTCTGCTAATTACAGACATGACAAAATTAGTTTCAATCACATTAATAGTGGAAACTAAAATTAGAATACTTGCTAAACGACCTACAGGAGGGATACAAAGACTGTTGAATCCCTAATCCTTCAAAGGCATCAAATGTACCTTTTAAACCTATTGGGGTACATTTTCCTCTCTCAGGTGTTAGATACAGATTTTCCATGTGGAGGTATGTACTCCTCTGTAAGCTCTTACACTCTAACAGATGCATGCCAGGATTAGACAGCAAAAACACCCAGCTCACGACCACCTGACTGAGGAGAGCTATTCTTGTAACTCTTTATTGATATCATAGTGTCGTGAATGCTACGAACTACTGGTAGAAAGCACAAGAAAAGGATCCTGCTGCACAATACTGGCAGCTGAACGCTGTGCAGCTCCAAAAATACGGAGAAATTATTTGTAAAAGTAGTAAAGTTCTAATCAACAGTATTCACATGTGACAGGATCCTCAGAAGAGTTAAAAGAAGGTAAGATAATACTGAAGGAAATTACTCATTCCCTGCCATCAGGGATAGAAGACTGACAAGTGTAGTAGCACAGACCTGAGCCTGGAGAGCTGATGGCCCCCTGTGAGCAGCCACCAACGGGCCACCACACCTCAGCACACCACGAGCAATCCCTGCAAGCCAGACAGAAACCTGAGGTGATCGCACTCAGCCTCAGGGCACCCAGGAGACTGCTGAGTGTGGAAAAGTTACTACTGGAGAAAGAAAAACCAAGCAGCAGACCCAGACCAACACCCCGATGCCCTCGAGCCGAACTGCTGGCACCCGGGCAGCCGGGCTGCAGCATACTCACTGCCTGCTCGTTTCTCATCCCTATGTACTTCATCCCGGCTGCCTGGGCCGCGACTGCCACTTCGGTGACCGGAATGCCAACAACTCCGAACATGTACTCGATGTCCTGAAGGGAAAGCGTTACGAGAAATCAGACTGGTTGCCAAAGGCAGCTTGAATAAGCACATGCAGTCACGTTGACTGTGCAGGCAGAAGAACTATAAGCGTGCATTCACGTAGAAGCTGATGGATCACTGCGACATTACCTGAGCCCGCAGGGACTCAGCGATGAGCTGCGCCCCGCTGACCTCCTCCATGCTGCCGTCTCCACACAGCGCAGCAGCGCACACGCGGGGCCACAGGTCGCGCCGCTGACTGGCACCCCTCCCGACCAATGAGACAGCGCGGGAGGCGGACCCAGAGGCGGCAGTGTCCGCCTTTCACCCCGCGGGCAGGCGAGCTCCTATTGGCCCCAGCGGGCACCCAATCAGAGGGCGGGAGGTGGCCGCCGCCGTGCCGCGGCGGTGCCGCCAGGGGGCGGGCGCGGCGCGGCGCGCGCGTGGGTGGCCGCTAAACGGCAGCGCCAAGGTCCGGGGCGGTGCGGCGGTTGCGTTGCGCTGTGGTACGGCGGCGGTCCGAAGCCGCTGTCGCATAGCGGGGCGGAGGACAGGTGGGTTGGGGTGCGGGGAGCTGGTTCCTCAGCTCAGGAGGAGAAGCGTAGCTGTAGCGCGGGGCGCCTCCCCGCCCCCTCCCCACCGCTTTACCTTTCGCTTCGTGGGGCCCAGAAACGGCGCGGCCCGGGGCGTGCTTCATCCTCTGTCCTTGCAGCCGTGCTGCCCTCGTAGTGCTGGAGCCCGCACAGCCTGTGCAGGGGCTGCGTGACACGGAGACGTTAGCTAACAAAACAGAACAGTTATGGATGGCTCTGTGGATAAACGCAGGAAAGCACAACGGGGTTATGTAAGGGATTACGTATAGAGTGAGTGCTTGAGAGTGGAAGCACAGGGCGTGTTTGCACTGAGCTATGTGTTGCCCCAAAAAGACATCCATAAAAACACGTGGTTAAATATTGAGATACAGTGCAGCATTCAAAATCAGCAGGTGGGAGGGCCAGAGGAAAAAAAAAAGGTGAATTGAAGTTTTGTTATGTTTTTAGAGCTATGTTTGTATATTTATATGAAGGCTACTTTGAAAGCAATGCCTCCTATTTTATTACATTGGCCCATGACATCAGAGGTGGGTGTTGGTGGTGTGGCAGCAGAGGTTGAACCTTCCCACCAATATTCTGTTCCATTTTGTTGCCGTGTGACAGATGGCAGCAGAGGGGCACTCTGACACGGTGGCGTCTGACATGGAAGTGCGGATGGCACAAAGGGGTGGGACCGAATTCCTCTGTGCGGAAAAAATGGCACCCAGTGACATTCATTGACGCTTGCTGAACACTGATGGAGCCCAGACAGTGCATGTGAGCACAGTGAGGTGGTGGTGGTGCGTTTCAGCAGTGGGGGCAGTGACAGTGGTCACCTCTGCTGGTACAGACTTTGATGAGCATGGCTTGCAGGCTCTTGTTCATTGCTGGTGAAAATCACCATAGCTACTGGTGGTGACTGTGTTGAAAAGTAGTGTTCTGCAGCTGAGAGTTTGCCCTATCAGACAGTGTTACTGTGCTCTTTGTGTCTGCTGAAGTTTCCATAAAAAGAAACAGGAGCATTACTTTTGGAGCAGTCTTGCATAACTTGTGGCCATAACTCAACTGAAAAAAGACTTTTAATTATTTCTTAACAAATTCAGTATTCTGCTTAGTAGTTATCGCTATTAATGTAGCTTACCAGGCGTTTGCTATTACTCGTTTAAGAGGACTTGGACAAGTGCTGTGCTGCTTCTGTTTTTTGCAGTCTAGTGGATTTTTTTAAGTGTAAAAGTGCTAAGAAGCAGAGTAGGTATTGCATTGCTCCATGTACAGGTCCATGTAGGCTGAGAGTTGACAAATTGGTAAGTTTGTAAAGTTGTTGGAAAACCAGTGTCTGGGTGCTGCACTTGACCACTGTGCTGAGATGGAGCGGTTCTGAACAGCGCACTGGGAGAGCAGCCTGCGCTGAACCTGGGGAAAAAAGAACGTGTGAATTAGCACCCAAACTGAAGTGGGCTTGTTGACATTGGGTGGGATGCAGCTGACCTGGAGGGGCAAGAATGTACTTGTGTCTGTGCCTGGGGTCCCCAGCAGAAGGATGTGGAGCTGTTGGAGCGGGTCCAGAGGAACACCACGAGGGTGATCAGAGGGCTGGAGCACCTCTCCTACGAGGACAGGCTGAGGGAGCTGGGGATGTTCAGCCTGGAGAAGAGAAGGCTGCGGGGAGATCTCACTGCGGCCTCCCAGTACTTGAGGGCAGTTTATAAGCAGGAGGGGGACCGACTTCTTACACGGTCTGATAGTGATGGGACAAGGGGGAACAGCTTTAATCTGAAAGAGGGGAAATTTACGTTAGATGTTAGGAAGAAATTTTTGACTGAGAGGGAGGTGAGGCACTGGCACAGCTGCCCAGAGAAGCTGTGGCTGCCCCATCCCTGGAGGTGCTCAAGGCCAGGTTGGATGGAGCCCTGGGCAGCCTGAGCTGGTGGGTGGCAGCCCTGCCCATGGCAGGGGGTTGGGACTGGGTGATCTTTAAGGTCCCTTCCAACCCAAACCATTCTGTGGTTAAGCAGCAGTCTTTCTGCCTTCAGGTATAGTACTGTAACTAGAATACTGCGAGTGCAGGCTGGTAGTCCTGCCGTGAAATACTTGCATGCGGGTTTGTAAGGTGATCATACTGAAGCATAGCTGCCAGGCAAAAGGTCATGTAAATTACAGGAAAGGGGAAAAGAGATGAAATTTTAAAGCATCCAGTTTATGAACATTTCTTTTAAAGTTGTGACTCAGGTGAGCTGACAGCTCTGTAGACCCTGAACGAGTTCTCTTCTCTTTGGGGATTTGTTAGATAGCACAGCACTTTCCATTAGGGAAGAAAAAAAAACAAATGTAGCGGAGACCAAATTATTTGGAGTCTCACAGTCACAGGAATGAGTAAACCTTGATGGTGCCCTGCTTTTGCCTGAAAAGGTTGCTGTCCCTAAGCCCAGCCTTGGGGCTGGTCACAGCTCCCCTTGTTAGAAGCACTACACAGCTAGCAGAGTCCTGTTGTGTAAGCTGTCAAAAAGGGGAAGGGCTTTAGGGAGCACTCCCAAGTGCTCAGCCATTGTTGGTGGAACTAGCAGTAATCTCAAGCAAGGGTAAGGACTCGGGAATTACTTTGGTTAATAAATTAAGCTGTCACAGGTTCAGTTGAGTGAGCCTGTACAGTTAGATGTTCACTGCTAAAACTTACCTAAAAGAAAAAGGGCTTCTACAGAACGTGGTATTTTGCTGGTATACTGGGAGAATCCTCATTTATCAGCCATGGTTTATTTTCTGCTCGTTGGAAACATCTGAGATACTAATGTGAATCCCTTCTTTTAGATGCCCTGTGGATTTTGTATGCTGGTATGTTTGGCTTCTAAGACGTATCTGGTACAGCAATTTCATCCTGTGATCTGAAACTCCCCAAGATTTTCCATTGCTAACGGTGAAGAATTCTAATTACATCTTTGTTGACAACTTTGGTGAGGAATGGCTGACGCGAACCATTCCTGTCCAAAATAGGCATTTTGGCTCTGAAGGGATGACAAATACAAAAGATAGCTTTGTCAGTGAAGTGCTTCAGTGTTTATTTTCAGTGGCTTCCTGAACAGTGAGAGGCTTCCTGTCTCTCCTCCCCTCTTCTTCCCCCTGCTACTGCTTCACATCCTCGCTTGCACCTGGGCATTGCTGCATTCTGATCAGATTTCATCAGCAAAGCAGAGAGCTGCATAGGACAAAGTTGGAGCCTCAGTTTTTGCCGTGCATTGCCAAGTCACTCCCCCCAAGTACTGCTTTCCTCAAGGAAAGTGCTGTAGAATAGCATGGGGAGCTAACTGCGCATCACTGTCAAAAATATTTATATAAATGGAGTATTTTTAACACAACTGTTTCCAGAGATGCCAGTGCTGTATTCTATTTTTATCATGCTTTAGGTAACTTAAGTTCCCTGTTGAAGGCATGTATATATGGACACACAATCAAATGCAAGGTCAAGAAAAAGGAACATATAGTTGAGTGTAGCAGCATCTAATAGCTAAGTCATACCTGGACCCTGAGAAGTGTTCCTACATATTATAGTTGTTTTGGTTGAGCAAACGAGATAGGCACAAAGGGTTTGGTTTTCCTGTCCTACACGGGTTTGTGTTGCTATCAAACCAGTGTTGCAAATAGCACGTAGAGCTCGTGGAAGTTAACAAGTGGCTTAAATTAAGACATCACGCACCAAATGCTTTTTGAATGGATTTCCTTACACTTCAAATTGTACGTTGTTAAATGCTAAACCAGCTGCCATTATGAAAAAAAAAAGGAAAAAAAAAGGAGAAAAAACAATCCCCAAAACTCCAAAAGCCAATACCAGTATTGAGGATTGCTTACTAGCTGTTTTTTGTTCTGGAATTTAAGTTAGCTTGCCTAGACTTTCTTTTTTAGGTAGAAAACTACTTTTAATGTGACATGAATAAAAATGGGACCAGTTTAAAACTTTTTCCCATTGAACTCCTAATGAGAGCTAGAGAAAGCTCTTTGTATTTGCTCTGGAAAAGTTCAGGGACTTGTGGGTCACAAGGACTGAAAAACACAGTTTTAGAACATTTTTTCCTGGATTAGTTACCAAAGAGCAAATACAACTAAAAATTCAGTAACAGAACTCGAACACTGTGGACCATCGATGTCTAGAATCAGCGCATCTGTCCTTCACGTTCTTTCAACTTCACTGATATCCAGCATTTAATTTCTTCGTACTGGTAACACAGAGGTGACAACTACTGAATTCTTGAATTGTGTATTTATTAATCTACTGGCATTCTGAAGAACGTGGTGTTTCATAAGTATTGCACAGTATTGACCGTGTTCTGTGTAAGTGCGGGATGTTCCCAGCTCGGGATGTCAAAACGGCTGCATGGAGAGCCCATGCTGGAGAAGTGCCCCAGTCTTCCTGGCTCTGTAATCCTTGATTTGTTTGTGCTGCCCAGCCTCCCAAGGAGGAGCATAAAGGCATTTCTCCTATGAGAAAACACAGCAGACATGTTCTTTTCAAGAAGTGCCTTTCAGGGCTACTATTGAGGTCATGGGGGTTGAACCACATGGCAAAAGAACTAAAGAAGTAAAAGCTCAGCAATGCAAGTTTTTTGCATTTTGTTTAGATTTTTGCTTTATTGTTATTACTATGAAAGCACATTACCATGCCTGTCTGTGCTGTACGGGAGGAATGCGGATCTGAATTGCACTCGACATTTTTAGAAATGTTGAAAAAAGCCATATTAGTCTATTTATTACAGAGTTGGAATGTAGTGAAGACTCAGAATGCATCTGGAAAGCCGTTTTCATGACAGAAAGATAAATGCAAAAGTAGTTTCAAATTCTTTTGGCAGTTGTCTGAACTGATAAAATGTTGCATTGCTATTGTCTACCAAATATAGCCTCCAAGTAATTTTAGGAATTGCTACTTGTAAATCACCATCAACACCAAACAGGGGAGAAACTGCACATTTGTGAGCTGCTTTTAACTTTTCCCAGAGATGTTTTGATACACGGTGCACTGGATCTATAGATGAGCAGTAAAGTTAATTGTAAAGGGAGCTCAAGTAAGGAGAACACAGCAACCATATATGTAGCAAAAAACAGTTATTTAAAGCAACATCATAGATGGAGTGAAGTTTTAGAAACGATATGTGCATGTTTGTTCAGGAATTTGAAGACAACACACTCAGTTCAAGCACTGCAGAGAGTCTCAGTTATGGTCCGTATTTAATCTTTTTAAATTCCTGTCATGAGTTGTTATTCAAGCTCCCCCCCACACCCCCCACCTGTTTTTTTGCTCTAGATTTATGGCATACGACATGGTGGGTCTGTGCTGGAAGCTGTCTGTCTGCTTTTTCTGCTATCAAGTTGTCGCAGGAAGAGTTAAGAAGGAGGCACATTACGTGGCTGCTGTGTACGAGCACGAGTCCATCCTGAGCCCTAACCCGACAGCCCTCGTTGATCGACCGTCTGCACTGGAACTCATGGGCAGAAACCTGGACATCTATGAAGAGCAAGTAGTGGCTGCTGCAGGGCAGGTATGCCACAGCTTAGTAGCAGTTGAATGTGTCCTATGTATATATAGAGAGAGGGTAAGTGCTATTTGAGGATAATCTTTCACATTTGTGTTCCCAGGCAACTACAGCCATATTTATATACATAAGTAGGGTCTGTTTTTTCAGACATTCTGACCCGCCAGCAGCTCTGAAAAAAATCAGGCCAGTTAGCAGCTCGCCTAACTTGAGTTATTCCAAGCTTGGAAAAACATTTCTATAGTTATTTAGTATAGCAAAATTAATTTTCTATTTTGGTGTGAATACCTAGCTCCTTTCTATTTTCTTCAATGGAATGTTTTTATTGAAAGATCGTTTTACGTCTTTGGCTTTGATTTTATTCCAGCCCTCTCAATGGAAATTCCTGCATGTTTCTAAACACCAAAGAAATTTAATGCCTTAGAAATGAATGTTCCACCATTAACAACTTCGTGGAAGTAAAGTTTTCCATTCCTTTCTTCTGCCCTGCATGGAATGGTCCTCAGTCTAAATATATTCAGAGGAGAAAGACTAGTATTTCTGGCAGTTGTTACGCACAACCTCCTTTCCCTTCCTCCCCAAGAAAGCACAAGGCTGGCTCTGGTCAGAGGAAGCAGGCCTTACTGTCCCTATGCAGAGAAGTGACTTGCTAGTTACACAGATCATTTGTTTCGGAACAGAAAAATTACTATTTTTACATAACTTCAAAATGTGGACTTTTATTTTTTGAGAAGTTCAGGTTACCAGGCCTTGCAGTCCAGAAGCGTAATAGCTGTGTTTATGCAGTACTGCATCTGAGGTAACATAAATCATCCCAAAGCCTTTTGAAAAGTCACGGGGATCTGAGTGACTGGTGCTATGTCTGATTTAAGAGGAATGATGTTTTTTTTTTTAAGGATATCCCAGAATTTTAGGAAGTGCCGGCCTAGCCCTGCTAGAACACACACTGCTTCCCCAGTCAAACTGTTTCTGGAAACCGTGCTGCCAGTACCCTTTCCAGCCCTGTGTACCTACTGGACTCAAGTTGTGCTGCACCTTTGACAGTTACTGCACATTTGATGCAGATACTGCAACTTTATTAATAGACTTCATCGACAAATGGCGTAGTTCTGAAAACAAAACTAAGACAAATATTAACATCACTAGTCTTTAACCTGGATGATATTATTCTTGTGACTCACGTAAAGGAGAATATTTCTGGTAAGAATTTAGATGGAGTCTGCTCTTACTTGTGTGCCCATAAAATAATGTCAGATTGGTTATTTCTCAGGAAAAAGTTATGAGTCAGGTTAAGTAAGCTTTTTACACAGCTTGCTATGCTGTTAAGGAAATGATATTTTCAAACTGCATTCTAGTCAAAACATACTTGGGTTATCCTTAACTTCCTTTAGCTGTCCTTACTCAAGAGATTCCCCTTTTTTCTTGTTTCATACATAGGTTGGTTTTGCTATTCCTATAAAACATGCCTTTGTTTTATGTACAGGGGGCACAGATCATTGTTTTTCCTGAAGATGGAATCCATGGCTTCAACTTCACAAGAAGATCCATTTATCCTTACTTAGATTTTGTTCCACATTCCCACTTTGTGAAATGGAATCCATGCAGAGAGACGTATTTGTTCAATGACACAGAGGTAAACATAGGAATGTTTTCTGTAGAGAAGTGGAATAACTAAATACTAGATTTATGCTCCAAGTGCGTAAATAGCTCCAGTTTTGCTTAGGAAAGTAAGCAAGAAGTGTAACAACTCATAATTATGAGATTGTTTTCGTAGACTTTGTTTATGCTGGTTTAATTCTTAGAAGAGGATAATTTTAGATAGATGGAAGAAGTTTAGCTTGTTTATGAGCTTTCTGGGCTTCTATTCAGTCTGATGTTAGGTAGCTGATATATCTGGATGGCATGGTGCAGTAGAGAGGAGTGCCAAGAGGCTTGGGCCTCAGAAGCCAGTAAACTGTGTTCTGCCTGAGTGATACGCTTACCTTCTCAGCAACATTATTCAGTTTGGGGGTGAACCCCAAGAACATGATTTACGCTCTAATAGGTTACTTGTACTTGTTCAGATTTAGCTTCAAATATCTGCACCCTGTCGCATCAGCCTGGGCAGTCTTACCTGCAAAGGAAATGGCAGTTAATGTACAGCTTTCTCTGGGCTGGAAGAAACATCCCAATAGTACTATACTCTGTGACTTTGAGTATTTCTTTTCTACAACTAAGCAAAATCTGTTTACATCTCTGCTTCTGTGAGTTGTAGCTAGTAATCACTTTTTTTTATTTATAGTAAAAACTCTGAAGTAGTTGCAGGAACCAAACCATTGCAGGTGCAAGTAATCAGTATTAGAAACTTGCTTTTCTAAAGGCACACAGATCAGTTACACTGTTTTGTCAAAGCTTTCAGTTGGGGTAATTTTTTTCAAAGCCATTTTGAAATTAATCTGAAGTACTTTTGGTCTAGAAAGCAATGATTTCCAATGTCTTTCATCATAAAATCGTCACTGTTAAATTTTACAGATAAGTTGAAGTGTGTTCAAATTCCAGTTGAAAATAATAACTTGAAAAGTATTAAATACGTTGCTGAAGTAAAACTTACCCTCCTTATCCTGTTTCTCCAGGTTCTTCAACGTCTGAGCTGCATGGCACTGAAGAACAAAATATTCCTCGTGGCAAACTTGGGAACTAAGCAACCCTGTGAGCACACCGATCCTCGCTGTCCATTTGACGGAAGATACCAGTTCAATACCAACGTGGTGTTCAACGATGCTGGCACGCTGGTAGCCACGTACCGCAAACACAATCTGTACTTTGAATATGCTTTTGATGCCCCCCCCGAGCCTGACTATAAGCTTTTTGATACCCCCTTTGCTGGCAAGTTTGGTATGTTCACTTGCTTTGATATACTCTTCTTTGAGCCTGCGGTGAGCCTAATCAGACAGTACAATGTGAAACAAATTGTATATCCGACTGCCTGGATGAACCAGCTCCCACTCCTGTCTGCTGTAGAATTTCAACAAGCTTTTGCAACAGCTTTCAACGTCAATATTTTAGCAGCAAATATCCACCACCCTACGTTGGGCATGACAGGGAGCGGCATATACACGCCAGTCAAATCATTTATCTACCACGACATGGAAAGTTACGGTGGCAAGCTCATAGTAGCAGAAATTCCCGTGATTAGCACAGATTACAAAACCAATTTGGAGCGTAACAAAAGAGTCAAAGAGAACTTGCATCACTCATCACTTACTTTTACAAGCACCTCATTGGATGATCAAGTTTGCTATAAGGAAGCACAGAAGACTCCTGGCAATGTATCAGGAAAAGGAAACGAACAGTTACCTCCCCTATTCTATGCAGAAATGATGTATGATAATTTTACTTTTGTTCCTGTATGGGGGAAAAAAGGAGAACTCCAGGTTTGTGCCAATACCCTTTGTTGTTACTTAAATTACCAGAGAGATGTTTTAACTGATGAATTATATGCTCTGGGAGTTTTTGATGGGCTCCACACAGTGCACGGCACATACTACGTCCAGGCCTGTGCATTAGTGAAGTGTGGAGGTCTCAGCTTCAGCACTTGTGGCCAGGAGGTTACAGATGCCACTGCTGTGATAGGCTTCCAGCTATGGGGAAATATGAGTACTCCTTATATCTTTCCTTTGCTGCTGACATCTGGTATTACCTTGGACTTTGCTGATCACATGGGCTGGAAAAACAACCACTATTTCATAAGCAAAAATAGAACATCTAATGGCCTACTGACAGCTGCTCTGTATGGACGATGGTATGAGAAGGACTAGCACAGATATTTCACTGAATCAGAAAACTGCTCAGATTTTCAGAGTGTACATCTTAACACAAACTGTTTAACATCTGTACTTCCGAGTTCAGGTATGTTTGTTACATGACCGCCTAATTAGATTCCTCGTTTGAAATGATAACCAAAGCAATTAATCTAAGAGGCTGTAAACCGTAGCGTGTATCATTCCAGAAGTAAATGAACTGCCTTGCAAATCTAAAGGCTTGTTACGATGTGTTGAGATGTTTTACATTGGGAAAATAATCTCATTTCAACTGAATTTGCCCCTGTTAATTTAATCCTCTGGTTTTCTGGGGTCCTGTTAGGGGGTATGGAAATGAATGGAATGGAAACCATTACACAAGGAAGAAAAATAGGAAAGGGAATGGGGTTGATTACGCAAATACCATGCACGACGTGCAAGAAAATAGATGTGGATAGCTTGAATAGTGTCAGGTTCTGATTTCTGGTTAGAGTGCTAGGATTTCTTTTCCTTACACCCCCCCTTCCCTCCACCCCCGAAATGATTACAGTTTACTGGCTGCCTGGTTGGCTGTTAGCAGCATCCCTGATTTATCTCCTATACCTTTAACAGTAACTAAATGTTACCCTTGTGAACATCTGTGGAACAACCAGTCTGGGAAGAAGTGTATCAACTGATTTGTGAAAAATTAGCCTTCATTAAGACGTAATCTCCATGCTCCTGCGCAAGGAACCGTGTTTCAAGATAACCTCAGCAATGAATGTTAACTACGTTACGTACTACTTTAGTCCTTTAACTTTCCCTGTTTAAAGGAGAGGTCATTGTAAACCTGGTTTGACTTTGATTTCCATTGTTCATTAATTCATTAAATAAGAGCTCTGAAAAGCACATAATGAATTGCGGGACAGTAAGGTTTTTACATAAGTTGTGTGCCAGATGGCAGGTTCCTGCTGTTAAATGAGTAAGACACACCATTCTTTCCAGAGCAATAACTAGATTAGGTGCTATAAATACTGTTCCGCAATGACAAGCTGTTTTACTGCAGTGAAGATGTTAGCAAGAGGCTATTCAAAGGATATTAGTTTGGGTTTAAATTCAGAGAAAATAATTTCTTCTCAAGCGTTGTAATTTTGGGGGGTCTCATGGGCTGTTACGACTTGATCTGTGTAGCAGCTGTTGAGTAACTGACTAATAAACCCAGTTGTTCCTCTGGTGAGTCTGTGTGTTCCAGGTGCTAAATCTGTTGTCCCAGTTGCTGTGAGGAGCTGTGTGAGGCAGTTCTGAGATGCATTCAAACTCAGACAACTGCGGTAACAAGTACGTTATACTGAAAGGTGCTCAATCATCTTCTGCTCTGGACAAACTCAGGTTTCATAAAGGAAAACAGTCATTCCATTTACCAAGGGCGTGAGAAGCCTTTAGCAAGGCCGAAGGTCACACAAGCAGATTTGAAATATGCATGGATACAAACCATTTTAATACAGCTTCCTGAATGGTTTGTCTGTGAGCGCAACCGACCAGCCAAATGAGAAAACAAGGATCTTCTGCCATACAGGAGGTACAACTTAAGTCGAGAACAGCTTTATATCAATGTGCTGATGTAAATGCAGCCAGGATGTGGAAGACGTTTGTACCGAGATCAAAGATTCATCCTGTCTGAGGAACAGCAGGGAACCTTGTCTTTAAAGCGTCCTCCGTGGGGAAGACAACCAGAAAAGCCCTGTCCAGCTAGGAGTAACTGCACATGAGCCAGAGGCATTAGGGGCTTCTTTATAAGGGATCTGCTGCTGAGCTGTCCAGGTGGTTGTGGGGATGCTCTGAATATGGGGAGAGAAACTGCCAGAAAATACAGCAACGGAACACGTGACAAACGGGACTTAGGAGTTATTGAGAAGCACGCGAACAGGCTCAGATGCTCAGAAACCAGTAATGGACTGAGACAAGCAGTTCAGAACAAAGATCTTTGAAGCACACAAGTGGGCATAAGCTTGTACAGGTAGATCTTTACAGGTGAGATGAACAGATTGAAGTGACCTGGCATCATGAGCCTGCTGCAACCAACGAGGAACTGAGGGAGCCAGCTCCATGAGGCACAGCCTTGCCCAGGGCGCGGCCCGTCTTGTAGCATCAGTCAACAGCCTGGCATCACAGAAATCCCTAGAGGGGCACCACGGCACATTCACCACCCTCTTTGGCTTCTTCAGACATACCAGCTAAGCTGAATGAAAGAACCAAACGAAAATTTTCAGAACTCTCACAGAAAGAGAACTTGAACAGCGGCTGAACGACACTACTGGCACACACACTGATTCCCCGGCTAGGACTAACCCCCTCCTCCGTTTATGCACGTTAAGAAGTGACAAATGCCATTCCTGAAAAAAAATCACCACCAACAAATATTCAGAGGTTGAAGTGAGAGTTATCGCTGAGTCAAGCCTGGAACAGGAATGTTGCAGATACTCACTGTGCCCTCCATCTTCCCAGGCATGGGCAGCACAGGGCAGCAGTTAGTGGTACCCACAGTAGATCGAGCTCTTGGCAGAAGATTAGAAAAGTTTAATTCAGTAAGAAGTTAATAAATCTTAAGAAGGATCTTTAAGATTTAAAGAAAACCATGCAGACAACTTGAGTAACAATGTTTGGCGAGGGAGAGGAGATATGTAACAGGGTAGGACACAAAACTTACATTTTGCTTTAAAACTGCAATGGTATTGGAGGCAGTGAGAAGAAAAACTGCACATCTGTCATTTGAAAAGGCTTGGAAGTGAGGGTTTGTTTTGCTCTGTTGTGAATTCTGGTTGCTGCTATTGCAATTTTAATGCATAAGAGAACGTAAGGTGTTTTTCTCTCTAAATATTTAATGATATTAATAACGTTAAGACAGCTTGAAAGGCTCTTCAGGTCCCGTATTATTCAACTGTGTTTAGAGTTACATGGTGAAATACTGCAAGATTCCTTTCCCAACCCTAGCTTGAAAATTGCTAAAACGCAGTATGGAAGACAAGGAGCTCCGTTTACCATAATATCCAGCGACACAAGACACTGGGGAAGCATCAATAATTTAGATACTGCTTCATTGGAAGACAAATATCAATGCTAAAAGATTGCGATACCAGGCTGGAAAGTTTCAAAGAATCTTTAGGACTTATAAGTAGGGATATTCATCATCATTCTCCATCAGAAAAATTCAGGTCAGAGATGAGTGGTAAAAATAGGGGAAAAAAAGCAAAGCACAAAAAAACAAAAACCACCATAGCTTGAAGATGTTAGTCATGGCTAAAGTTTTTCCCCAGGGAAAAACAAAACATTTTACAGAGCTTCAGATGGCTGAACAGCTGAAAGAAATGCTCTTTCCTAAGGCTGGAATTTCATTTTTTCTTTCAGTAGGTAGGTAAGGACATGTGGATCAGACTAGGAGCCTGGGTGCAGGATTGTGCCTAACAGTAGGGTGCCATTTTCTTAAGAATAACCAATTGTTTTGGCATTTCAAATAAATGCATGGTAGTTCCTTGCGCTTAAGAGTCTTCAAATGTACAGACAATATAGTGAAAGAAAGACTACAGAAAAGTAAAAAAGCCAAAGCTACAGTCTTAACAAGGAGAAACCAAGATTATGTCTGTTTAGCACCTCTGGCTTAAGCCTGTAAGGGAGACCCAGGTTTCACAGTCTTACCTTCTCCAGTTGATACAGTCACAGCTACAGACTTCTAACAAGAACTTTAATCCTAATCTGAAAGAATTTTTCTTCTACTATCCCATCAACTTCTGCATCATATTAAAGGATAAGGAAGTTGTCACAAGTCACTGAGAGATTACTGCCAGAGGCCATAATTACCAGTTAATCTCAGATTTAAGGATTTATAAGAATTTGCTGGATAAACTTCAAGAATTTGAATTCTTGCTGTTTTTTTTTTTTTCCCACTGATATTAGAATGTACTTTGCTGAGTTTAAATCCAGACCTATAGAAGTGATGTTAAGAGTCTACACTACATATTAGGACATGATAAAGGCCCTTCTCTCCAAAGTTAATATTCCGAATCCAGTCTGGATTGACCAGGGATTATCATCATCGCAAATCAGCGCTTTTAAAGCGAAAGCACCATGGCATTTCTGCTGGGAAGCGGCTAAGTACCATCAGCAGAGCCACAGGACAAAGTGGTGGGAAGTGAGGAGAGCGCTCCTGCAGCTGCAGCCAGGGGAGCCCATGGACCCCCCTCACCCAATGCTGTGCACTGTGCTGAGCGAGGAGCACGTCCTCCTGTTCTGCAGAACTGCTGCTTCCTTTTTGTTTAGGGTTCTGCTTTTAAGACATGAACCTCACACTGATCCTAATACGGAATTAGGTAGTATGAGCTCCCTTGACGCATCTGGCACTGTTAAAATGTTCTGTGATTAACACTGTGATAAAACGTCTCACAACTTCTTGCTAGACACCAATCCTTTGTATGGTATTCGCTTTTGCTTATAATCTTTTTACAGACTTATCCTCTCACCGTGATTAACAGAAAGGTCACCAGATTTTTTTATTTTTTTTAAAATAAAGTAGCTCAACTATCAGAACAACACATTCTTTCAAACCAACTGGTTTTGCTGATGTAACTAGAATATAAATAGAAAATGTTATTTGGATTATTACAGTATTTGTTGCTTTTAAATGGACAGAATCTTTGGGCAAAACAGGAAGCCTCATTCGCCTTAAAAAGAGTGATGGGGTTGAAGAATCCATAAACATTATCTGTCATACAGATAAGGTACAGCTTTGGGATCTTCAGTACCCACTGTTCAGAAGTTAACTGGAGCAAAACTTGGGAGTCATTTGTTTTTAAACATTTTTAACCAAACATTTATTGATTCTGTAGCTTGGTAGACAACTTGAGTCAGAATTTTAAGATAGAAACTATTTGAACAGAAAAAAGTGTAAGAACCATGATGAAGTGTGAATTTCTTGCTCTGATTGTTCCAAATACATCTATATGATTGTTTTGGAGAGATCTAGGTGCTGGAGAAGCAATATGCAGTGGCAGGAAATACAAAGTAGGAGACAAGAATTCATACAATATTACAAGAACATTCTTTTTGTTTAGAGGAGTCACTCCTGAGAGAGAGAGAAAAAAAAGACCCATTCTTCATTGTGACAGCATCAAGAAATTATGTGAACGCGGTGCTCTCCGAAAGCAACAGCTCAGTCCGCTAAGTTCTATGCTAGCTCGGTGTTTTCTACTGCTGAATGTTTATCCTGAGAACTGAAAAACCCATAACAGGAGTCACGGGTTACTCCCATCACAGGAGTACACAGATAACTGATCAGAGCTTTGTTGTCATTCCTGAAGTCCATTCGGTTTTGTTTTTTTTTTCCCAGCATAAAAAGGGTTTACTTTCTTCTAATACATTGTTTCAGTGGTCCAGCCAAACCTCCCTGCTCTCTGTTGGTGAAAATCCAAGGAGCGGTTTGGATGAAGGGTGTAACAATAACAGTGCCCTATTAATTAAAAGGAGAACTTCTGAAAGATGCAGGATCCAGGATCCAGTCTCATTTTCTGGAAATAAGCAGGCCTCCATTCAAGTATGAAGACTTAAAAAAACAACTACCCCAACTACAGACAGCATTATTTGTTTTACAGAAACAAGGAGCCTTCTGTTTCTTGACCTCTCATTAAGACAGCAGCCTCTAACAGGAGCAGCATGTTCTTTAAACAAACTGTGTTCCATTTCTGGAATAAAACCATATTCTAATAAGACTCCCAATTATGCTTTACAAGACACTGTCCTAGCCATACCAGTAAGTAAGGAGCTTTCTTTTTCTTTTTTTCTTTCTTTCTCTCCAACTAGGAACAACTAACTTCATGCAAACGAAATGCGCAGGCTCACTGGATAAATTCGAATGATGAGAGATACATGCAACTCCGAATCCCTACACGGAGCTAGCAATCTGTAATAAAAATCAAACATCTTTAGTTCTAGAAACTTCACACAACTTCTTTTAACTTAAAAAGAAGGCAATTTAATGTGGCAAATAAAAGTTTTCTTTTTCAAGATGTGAAGAGTTATGAGGCCTAATTTCTGATTGACATGTGAGTGTTTAACAGCATTGTTTTCTGCATTTGTACATTTGTTTTCTACATTTTCTACATTTGTCTGTACTCCATATTCAAATCTAACTTCTAAGCCAACACCTTCTGAGCTTTTCCTCCTCGATCATCCCAGCACACAGTGGATATGAACAGTTTTTGCATCCTCTGCTGGCTCTAATGTTCCAAACAAGACAGGAGAGTTCCTCCTATAAGCTATGGCAGCAGACACCACCCACTGTGACAACTACTGGTCATCCTGAAGTCAGGAGAAAGTTAATTACAAATAATAGAAGCTGATTAACATCATCTCACGGCTCATTTGGAACAACAAAAATTGGACAGCTTCATGAACAGAAATATTTAATTGTTACCTTTCGAATAGCATGGATGCTACTTGGCATTCTGGTTCAGATTCTCCACAAGAACACGAGGAAAAATGGATCCATGCTGTTTCAACCTCGGTACTTAGATGCAGTGAACCTCAGGACAGGCTAACAGGGATCTTTGAGGGCTGCCTGCACGCTCAGCTGAAGCACGTAAATCACTCCCACGGAGCCCTGTGCTCGGAGAGATTTAGAGGGAAGAAAACAGATCTCCCTGAAGTCATCTAATTGTGCCTGAAGACAAACACTGCACATACAAACAATGAACACAGGCACAACTGGTTAAGAAAGTGATGCTTAAAAGGAAGCCTAGAGGAATAATTAAGTAATCAAACAATTAAAATTACATTGAATTCAATAGCTCACCTTCAGTTTAGAACTACAAAGCCTTTGTAAAGTAAATTTTATAAATTCTAACAGTTCAACAAAAGAGACTTTGCCATTAGTGCTTAATAGATACAAATAAATTATTCATTAGTAGAACTCACATTTGGGTTTTATTATACTCCATAAAATATACAGGAATCTTGAAGTACTGAAAGAGTGCAGGTAAATACAGTATTCAAGCAGTCACTATTTCTATGTACATGCTCATTAATTCTTCAAAAAAACCCACAAAATTATCAAATAGATCAAAATATTGTCCCGTGTTTCCACATTATGTTCAGAAAACCAGCTGATAATTTACAATATCATAAAGATTTCCAGTTTCACAATACAAAAAGGATAAAAAGGAAATTTGAATCGGTTTGTAGTAATTTATTTGTACTTTACCAGGACATGCAAGGATTCCTTGCATGTACATAAGCAATTTCACTTGAAAAGTAACAGTTATAGTTAAAGCAGAGCCAAATAAAGTAAATATTCATATTTAACAGATGAAACTTCAGCTTACTTATGTCAGTTTTTCATTCTTCAGGCAATTAAAAAAACCACAGTAGTCTGTTATAAATTAAAAAAAAAAAAATAAATCTTCGGGCAAGTCTGAACTACATTACAGGGACCTGTTTCTGCTGTTTATTTTCTAAATGGAGCACAACAAAGATACACAGCTCTTCCCACAGACCAGACACTGTACTTTTTTCTAATAGGGAAATATATTTTTAAATTCACCTCCCCCTCCCCCTGCCCTCATAACTCCAGGATTAAAAAAAAAAAAAAAAGAAAATGTGATTGGGATTTACAATTTGAATTTTACGTACAATCGTTTGATGTAAGGAAGCGGACAAATTGTTGAAAAGAACTCTCAGTCACAACAGGGTTATCAAGACATTGCAATTCAATTTTTTTTATGCAGTTTCATAGTTTCCAAGTTACTCATGTATTTTAAATAAAAAAAAAAATCTCAATTCAAACCCCCAAAGTTAAAAAATCTGTAACTGTGCAACAATTCCTGTTTCCCTCCCGCATCTCCCACCCCTCCCCCTGTTTATTACACTGTACAATTTTCACCCTGACTTCACCTCGTTAGCTGGTTTAATTTTAGTACTATAAAAGTATGACAAGTTCGTTTTCATTTTGTCTAAAAGAAAAAGAAAACAAAACTTAAAAATACATCTGCTTTCTTTCATGGTACATTTAATAGTGTCGGAAGGCTTTTAGATGATAAAAAAAAAAATAAAAAAAAAATCAACACTTGAAATCAAATCTAAGCTTCTTTCCCAGAAGTAATTAAGGTTTGGTTAAAACAATTTCTCAAATAATCTATTCCAGTTTTCACAAAAAGGTATTTAATTAAAAAAAAAAATCTTTAAGTTATTTGGTCCTTTGGCAATTTGCAGCACAAACAATGCCTACTGTACCAAACTCATTTATTGCCTTCAAAAGGATTTTAGTTTTATTGACAATACTTAAATCTAGCATCCTCTGTGTTGTACAACAGTGTTGTTCACCTACAGCAAGTAGGCTGTGCCCAGTCTGCAGAAGTTACTCCTGGCACCAGAAACAGATGGGTAGAATAGTTAAATAAAGCAGTTTTGACATTCTTTATTTTAATTTTTTGCCATGGGTTCCAAGAATTTATTCAAGGATTTATGATTCTTCTGCAAAATATGCTCTTAAAAATCCTTCTGGAGTCTCACAGATTTTTTATATATGCAACCACGATAAAAAACATCTTCTCAAAGGTCTGTCCTCTTTTTGTACTCAAATTCTGACGGCTTTTTTCAAAAGCACAAATCTGACGACCTTCCAGCGATGGGGTTCACTCTTCAGCCCTACAAAATGTAGCGTTCAATAGGTCTCGGAATCCGAGTCATTGAGTTCGTCTTCTTCTGTGTACGGGTAGCCATCCTCCCTGCCAATATTGTTGAAAGTACAATAAGAGCTGTGGTCACTCCTCATGATTGGCAAGGAATCGAAGGTGACAGTTTTAGAGGTGTTGGTGTAATGATTAATGGCATTGAATGTAAGGGAAGGTAACGTGCTGCTTGATGAAACGGGCATCATCGTGGCCAGAATGAGAGCTAGGCAGTCAGCCACGTCCTTATTGGGTGCACAGGCCAACGCTGGTGTGTAACCTGGAAGCCAAGAAAAACAAAACCTTCATTTAAAACAAAAAGACAGCGTACAAATTTGTCCAAGATCATGTCACCTTTCAGCTGCAAAAGTATTTTACATTGCTTAGTTCTGTACTGTTGTTAAAAAAAAAGAACATAAAACTAAATGCATTATCGGTTTTATTTTTTTCTTTTTCTTCTTATTTTTTTTTTTTTACAGCTTATTAGTTACAAAGACATCCTAGAAGTCAGTGTTCTTTGGAACAGGTATGTGAGGGTTCTGTTAAACACGGTCAGATGTCCTAGGCCAGCGAGAAAAGCCTGGTTTTGGAAACAATGAGGAAGTCAACTGGATGAAAAGATGGATCCAACTGCAACCAACAGGGACTGGTGAAGGCACTCACTACAGTCACTGCAGAAACTACAGCACATTTGTTATTTCTTCACCCAGAAGCTTCCATGTTGCTGTTCATCACAGACAGCATTAGCACAACCACAGCTAATTCTGCTGCCAAGAGCAAAGGAGGCTCCCTCTACTCGGCTCCACACAGGAGCGGGTGCGGACCAGCCCGCAGCACCCACGCGGCTCCTCTCACTGCACGCAATAGGCAAGGCATGCCCAGGGACTGACGGCCACGCATTTGGGAGCCTGAAGTCCCACACCACCCCCAGGGCACAGCTTAAAGGCGTACAGCATCCAGGTCTGAAGTTACTTGTTTGCACTCAACAATGCGTGGCTTTAAGGGAAGCCGACATGAGGAAGGCATGGAAAATGAGGCAATGTCCATTCTACCTGCAAGTATTTCAACTACTAAGGATTCACCTTTATGGTAGAAATTGATCCAAGGCAGGCTTTAGGACACAGTTTGGAAATAGTTATGTGGTTAAAACACGTTGTAGAATTGCACAGAAGTTTTAAACAAGGAGGCCCCTTATGGGCATATCAGTCTGCAGAAGAAATGGATTCTGAGAGGATTCAACAGCAAGGGTCAGAGCTTGCTACACTCGGTGTAGGCACTTCAGGCATATAAGGCAAACAGAAGGCTCAGAATCAACGCTCCTGATCGATTAAATCAACAAGATTTTAATATCCACAACTGCTGGAGATTGTATATTCAAGCTGGCTATTCAACATTGTTTGTTTTACTACTGTGATATGATAAAAGCTCAAGGAAGAAAAATGAGCTTTCACCAGCTAACTGCTTAGGCTTTTTTATATTTCCATTTATTTTCTCTCGAAGGTTGCTTCTTGCTAAGATCTGGAATACTCACGTACCTCTGGAACAGAGCATCCCACTTCATCATAAAAATAAAATTGAAGGCCAACATAAAGATTAAGCAGATTACTTGTTTCTCTTAAAAAAATCTCTAAAACTCAGAATTTACACTAACATTCAATTTTAGATCTTGAGCTTCCATAACTAGGAATGAAATATCATATTTTTATTCTTTCCTTAGACATAGTGAGATGAATTAACCTCACCATGACTAATGTGTCTTCCACCACTTCAGTCCACACCAAAACTATAAAAACAAATGATATCTTTATGTGCCTTTCTGCAAAGTATCACTCACATGTCAACGCAACAATAGTTATAAATACTTCAAAATTTTGTGTAATAAGATGTTGTTAAACATACAGACTCCACTGAGATACTCAGTTCTCCTAAGTTCCCCATAATCTACACTTCTGTCTGCATAAGCTTTCACAGGAGGAAAAAAGGAAAATCACTGTCACATTCTTGAAGGCAACAGCAGCAGAGTGAGGTGACGCAGCACGACAGAACACAGAGCCCAGAGCCTCTGTGCTGAACACGGCCTGCAGAGCGGGGCTCCCCCTGCCCAACTGCTCCTGCCCCTGGGGTGTGACAGCTTCCATAAGGGCGCCTACAGGAAAACCAGAGGCTTACTCATGTGGTCAGTGCAAAGAAGGCTCTCAAGACAAACTGAATGAAGCCTTATGGGAAAGAGAAGAAAGTCATCTGCGACATGAGTCATCTTGTAAATATTTACGAGAATAATTTCTTCCAGAAAACGGGAGAAGAGCTCAGATACAATCCAGCATATAAGCAAGGGAAGGCTTGAAAAGAACTGGGCAAGTGGGCTTTTTTGGTATATAAATAGATATAGATAGAAACTGCTTGTGAGAAAAAAAAGAAAGAAAAAAAGAAAACTAAACACACCAACACCTCAACACAGCCTTTATAGAAAGTGACAGTTTGAAAGATAAAAAGGGGATCACCAAGCCACACTAGCTAAGATTCTGCTGATTACATGCCCTATGTATCAGGACACACTTTCACTGAAAACACTGACTGAAACTTTACCTCCAATTTTGTCTCATTCTATCTGAAATGCCAAGCATGTGTGGCAGATCGCTTCCAGTGCCTATTTCCTCAGTCTGTTTTGCTCAGCAGGTAGCTTCTGCCCTCCTGCTCCCAAAACAGAAGGAATCATCCTCTTCTAAGCCTTTCAAATAAAAAGAACCCTAACTTTGTCCTATATGCATGCTTTATTAAAATCAAATAAATATATGTAACCATTTTCCTTTTTCCTTTAGAAACACAGTCCAGCAGTAGATGCAAAAAGACAAGACAAGTAGCCCTAAAGCAAACCTGGCTATCGCTACTGCCAGCTTTCCCATTTAATCTAGAAGACACACTATGGAAATCAAGAAGACTTTTGCGATAGGTGTAGCAAACTGGCAATACGCTGATACTTCTAAGAATTAAGAAAAATGTGCAGAGGCAGGTGAAACAGGTTGATAAATCCCATGAATATCTCCCTTGCTCTCTCACAGCTCCAAGTATTCATCACAGTGTCTACCCTGTACTTAGAGCTGGCACATTCACCTGAGGGACAAAGAATTCATTGTGAATTCTCTCAAGGCTGCTTAAGATTTTATAAACACGGTAATTGCTATTAGAAAGAAATGGTAGGAACCATGGAGAGGAACTAGATTAGGAAGCACTCAGAGTTGCTTTAAAATATTAGCAGAATTAAAAGAAGTTTAACACATTAGTTAGATCCCCTGGCTGCCAGAGAACTCTGACTTCAGTAGGAACAGCTGTTATGTCAGAGATCCACCCTAACTGGGGACTGATGGCTGCACATGAAAAGCCCACAAAAAATGCAAATAATGCCTGCAGTTAGCCAGCCCACTTGTGATGAGAAGCACAAATTAAAAAAAAAAAA